>SCLE01409049.1:0-10995 GCA_004367955.1 Bathochordaeus stygius | reverse complement strand
TTGCTATTATACTACATTAAATCGACACCACTACACCCTCTGACACAAAATATGATACATCGGGCATAAATTAGATATATCACTCATTCTATTTATCCGGCGTTCCCGAGTGGAATTGATTAGATAAAAAAAGGTGAATGATACAAAACCAAGTGGAAAATATTTTCATCAATGTCAGGAAACCAAAAATTTGACGTTTTAGTGTCCTCTCTCAACTATCCTGCTTGGCATCTGTGGGAGATAGCGAACAAATTTTGTTTTGGTGGTTGACATACCGTAACAAATTTGACGTCTTTTCAATACAGTATTAACTTAGTAGATTAAAATTTAAAAAATCTATATATCACGTGACCAGCTTGAAAATCACGAAAAAATCGACATTCAACTTCAGTCAAAAATTAGTCGTCTTTTGAATACAATATGGACCTAGTAGCTTCAAATTAAAAAAGCTATATATCACGTGACCGGCTCGAAAAGAAATGGACCCTTTTTAAAAAGTACAGTGTTACCCGGCCTCCAACCAGTTTTTAAAGTCGAGGAAGGCTCACAAAACGTCAATTCGTTGGGAGAATTACAGGGTAAATCCAGCAAGTAATGGATATAGTTACAGGGGCGGCCGGAAAATCAGAAAAATTATGTTCACAGTAAATATTATTACCAAAAAGTGTTTAGTAATATTTGCTGGAAAAACAATATCGAAGGATTTAGCAATCCCAATTAGTGCAACCGGACTAAGAAACAAGTCGAAGGTAATGATTCTTGGCAAGAAATTAAACAACGCTGAAGAGCAGATTATAGCTGGCTTGAAGCCAATGATAGCCGAATATCAAACTAAGAAATCGAAACTAGAGGTGCTCATTACACAAGTTCACAATTATGAAAGGGGCTTTCTTCAGAAAACTAAAGAGCTGAACAAGGACATTATGAAAATTACTGAAGCTTCCATGAAACTATTAGAAAAATTAGATTGTTACGCAATTGCTGAGGTAATTGTAATGGGGCACCCGCTGGATTCGTTCAGTAACCGGAATATATCTGGTTCATCAACCTCTGTCATCAATCTCTGTTGACGCTGACGCTTCATGGCAAATTTTGAGACTAGACAAAAAGTCTTTGGAGACATTATTTTTTCTGTCACGTGACGATTGGCGCAAAATTTAAACATCCAAGGACAGTTTTTTCATACTTCTAGTTTGAATTTTGAATTGAAATACCGCGAACGCTCGGCCACATCAATTATAGGGTGCACGAATTCACTTTTTAGGGTTGGGGTTGAAGTATAATAAGAAAAACGTACTCAATCATTTCAATTTTCCGCCAATCGTGTTGTAACCGTTTTTCATATTCATTTTCTCACCGTATTTTTCACTGGATTAAAAAAATTTCCAAACCTTCACCTTATTTGTACAATTTGATGGTTTTAGCATTATTTCACCGAGAAAAGTCTTATGGCATACAATAGCAAAGCTATTAATATAACATATATTCGACCATACAAAAGAGCCGTAGGTTTAGAGCATTTATTTAATGTAATATTGCGTTACAAAAACGGGTCATAAGTCACAGTGAATTTTCTGGGGGAATTATAAATATAGTTTAGGAGCATAAAGTGGCCCGACAAAAACGAAAAGATCTGGTGAACGCCATTCAAAAGCAACTTGATCAATGTGATACCCTCCAGGACCGGCTCAAACTAGCTCCCACTGGTGAATTGAAGAAAGCCTCGAAATGAGAATAGTGTCAATTTATATGTTGTAAATTCTGTATAGATTTGTATTCGCCATAAAAGTGCTAATCCAGCACATCACATATATTTATTAATCGTTGAAATTCTAAAAGGACCAAATGTGTTATTTTTGTCCCAGTAATTTTCAAAAAGCTTTATCTGTTATGGAGTAAGGTTTATAAATTGTAACATCGGATAAAGTTTTTGGCGCATCACTACCGTCTGATGCCAAGAAACACCGTTTAACGTTACAGAGCTTTGATATTTATTTTGCATTCTGAAGACTGGTCTACATTTAATCGCCTTACTAAATATGGATAACTTTAGCGTTAAGTGGTGTATTTTTGCAAAATGACGAGCTCTGGGCTAACAGTATCTCCCACTGTTACCCATGGTTTGATTTTTTACGATAACATAGCTATGTTTGGATATTTCGTCACGATTACGTTATTGTATCGTAATAATCTAACCCGGAAATAGTATACCTAAAATTTGGTTACTTTTTATTCGGCATTTTGCTTAACATGTTATGTATTGATCTGTTTCAGTATCTGTGGCGCGTTTTGACAGTATAAATATCTTCTATATTAGCCTGGTACATTATTCGTAACAAAATCAGGCTCCAATACAGTTTTTCACGTTCACACTTTCAGATATGAGTGGAGATCGCAGCTGCCAAGTCTATATAGGTTATCTTCCTAATGATGCACGAATGGAAGACGTGGAAGATTTTTTTAAAGGAATGATATATTCGTTGTGTATTTTAAAAGCTAGCGGTTGGAAACATTTTCACGGTATTTAGGTATTAACCTTAATATTTGGCCTGAGATAATGGTAAACGCCCAATTTCTGCATCATTATATCTCTGGTTGAATTTAAGGAATTGGTTACCGTGTTAACTTTAACCTTTTAGTGAGTATTTGGAGGTGTAGTATGTTTTTACATGGCCGTCATATATCAATTTTTGTGTTATATATTGCGCGAAAATAGATCGTACTCGATTCGTAAACAATTCTACGCATGTTTTTTTAAGAAAAATATTCGAGCGATCCATTTAAAACAGGTCAAGCTAAAATGTTGACTAAATTTGGGTATTTGCCATTCACTAAATGGAAATTCCAATTATGCCTGAAAACAGATGTTTAATTAATTTTGATGGCACTATTAACGATGCTTAAAATTGTCTTCCCACTAACTATCGCAAATCTAATCTCAGTATCCATGCCAAACAGTAAGAGGGAAAGCGTGAATAGCTATACCGAGCAAAGAGTTTTGTCTTATTTAAAACTATTTGCTCGCTATCGCCACTATCGATTTTCTCCTCACTGTTCGGTATGGATGCTGAGGTTAGATTTCCGATATTCAAGATTTGCAGGATGCTTAAGTATGGCCTTTAGCATGGTAACGCCATTTTGAAACTTCTGACAAATCACTCGTAACACAATTAAGTCATTGTCGGCTGATAATTTTGTTAAACTGAGCTTATTAGCCGGTTATTCCGAATAATAGTCTAGTCCAAATCATAAAGGTTTTCCTTTCGAGCAATAATTTTTAAACGTTAATATCCCTCCGTACCAATATTGTCATCAGCTATGAATTAAGTGTACTGAATGTATTTATATTCACTTATTATAAAATTGATACTTAGAGATGTTCAAGTTCGGTACACCCCCCGTGTAACGAAGAAATGCGTATCGCAACAAAATGAACTGATGTAAAATATATATGTGTACCAAACGCTTGGTTGACTCCTAGCAGAAAGGTTGCCGAATTTATCTCCTGAGTTCTTACTTATTTGTCCATTTTTTTATTTTTCTAATCCTTTTAGAGTTTGACATTTTCACACAACATTTAGATGGTGCGATTCCTCTGGTGAGTTGGACATCAATTTACTGAAATCGCCTGCGTACATAATTTGGTGTTATTTGTAAATATGATTCGAAGGCACATAATATATTTGGTCTACTAATTTTCAGTGACTCCATTTTCGTAATGAAATTAAAATGTATATTTTCAGGAAATTCTGAAAGCTCAAAAAATATTTTCTGATTTCATATCACACTAATTGTACGTTTTAAAGTGCAATTTCTATCACTGTCATAGAATGACATAATCTCACCAATGACCCTTTCACACATTGTTTATCATTTTTCAAAATTTAATTGGCACACAAAGCGCTCGGTAGCTTTTATTATCCCCTGGGTGTTATTTGGGAATGGATAAGTCCAATCAATTTCACCTGGGATGTAATGGAGGCTATCAGCACATATTCATAATTTATTTATCTAAAATCGATGAATATATTCTGAAAGGATTCGGAAAAATAAAAAGCGTAAATTTGAAACCTGGTTACGGCTTTGTTGATTTCGAGGATATTCGGGACGCAAGAGACGCAGTTCGGGTAAGATTAAATCCAGCGTTATGTGTTTTTGGAAATTTTTATTTTGTTCCAGGTCTTAATTTTTAAGTTTGTTAACTAATCCATTAAATAGTTTAGCTTTGCTGCACTTATTCGCTTATAAAATTTTGACCCGGGACAAAATTGGTGCCGTATGATTGTGTGATCATTTTATATATCGCCCACGTTAGAAGCGTATTTTTGTGATTAAGCCGAAATTTATATCGATAATATACAAAATAAATATATGAAAAAAGGATACGGCAAAATTCAAGCGGTCAACTTGAAGTCTGGTTACGGCTTCGTAAATTTTGAGGATATTCGCGACGCAAGAGACGCTGTTAGGGTAAGATTTCCTGCCGTTTCCAGTATTTAAAAATTTCAGTGAAAGTTAATGCACTTATTATACTGCGAGATTAGTTTCTGGAAGTCAAGTGTCATGTTTTGCTGGAAATATTCAAAGTGTTTTTCAAAATGAGGCCAAAGATATAATACGAACCTCCAAAACCACTGGTTAAATGTTTTAATTTTGATTCTACCCAATTTTGGTCTGATTTTAATTATGGATAAGTTTTGAATGACTCAACATCTAATAATGGAGTCATAATATATTGAGTCACATCATAACTCAGATCTGGCATAATTTCAAAATACCAACAATTCATATTAACTGGCAATAAATACATGGTGCTGGTCGGCTTTATCGAAGCATTGCTATCAAAATTCCCCATATCATGGTACCAATTGTAGACCTAAGTTTTTTATTATTCTTGAGCAACAATATGAGTTATCAGTCTCCGGCGCACGGCTTCAATAAATATTTATATGAGCAAATATACCAAGATAGCATGACCACACACAGACCCACTTACACTGGTTTCTAGGATTTGGACGGAAAGCGAATGTGTGGCGAAAAAGTGGACATCCAGCATGCGAAAGGACCGGGTCACAAGGCACGTGACCGGGGCGACTCCGGTCGACCCGTTGTTCGTGACTCACGCCGCCGTAGCCGCAGCGGGCGAAAATCGCGCAGCCGCGAACGTCGACGATCGCGTACCCCACGCAGTCCCGACCGTCGTCGACGCTCTTCCCGTCGTGTAAGTAGCCCCATATCTCGCGTCTTAACCCGCATTCGAGGAAAAATTTAGTCAGCAGTAACTTTTCTCTACATTGTCATCTCGACCTTTAGCGAAACGGGACAGATGGACACACATAAAATAAATGCCCCGATTGTTAGTCAGAGTGTGCAAATGGCGACTCCCCGCACTTTGCTTGCATGCCTGCCTCTGTATGCTTCTAAGACAGCTACATATATGATTCATTGCGTGGGTGTCACGTCTAATGCCACGTTGCCCTTTGCCTCACCATCACTTGCAAATGCATCATGACTCTTAACGCGCCCGGTGGTCGACACTTTCTAAACCTTTAATATACTTATAGGTACTATTTGAAGCGTGAGGTCTTTTTTAACTGTTAGCCTAGTCGAAACATTTTCTCATTTTCTTACAGGATCTTGAAATTTTGGAGCTTACAACTAAATTTTCTATAGTATTGTATGACAAGTTTGTGGGTAGGTTATTCTGAAAACGAATTTTCTTACTTAATGTACCGTTATTTCCCGGCACACGTGAAAGATCTATAGCCTTTGCAACACGTAACGAATGCAACAGTTGCAACTAGCCTATGAGGTTAGTTTTCAATAATGTATCACGTGGCTTGGAAAGAAATCAACAATTGTTACCTAGTATAATGAAGAAATTTGAAGTCTAGATTGGTATATTTAATGTGTAAAATTTATCTGTTCACCATGTAAGTACTAATTGTACTTATATTTTCAGGATATAATTTATTTTTACGAGTGGACTAGGAGGCCACTCAAATCCAACAAATGGGTTGTCGTACAGCAGGGGTAACACCAGGAATTTCGCCAAGGGAGGGGGGGCACGAAATGGTTTGGGGGGCGATCATTTAACACATTTCTACAATTTAGGTCTTAACTTAAGTTTGGCCGCTAGAAAAAGTGAAGACCTTTTTTAGGGGTTTACTATTTTTTGGTTACGTTTGAGGCTAAGTTAGTCAATATGGGCGGGCTATGTCAATTTAGCTGTCGGCAGAGATGTCACCAGGAATTTCGCGTTCATTTTACCTGCATTGACTAGTTCATAACGACTGTTCTAAAACTTGAACTTTTCTTTGCATATTAAGTTAAGTTATTAGTTGGTACAAATCGGGTAACGTAAAATTAAGTATGACCCGTCGATGCTAAATAATTTTTCCAATCCAGCTTCACAGTTAAAGAGATTGAAAATATGACAGATAACATTTTTAAGCTTTATCTCAAGTATCTTTTCAATTTTCGCACCGGCCGTAGAATTTCACGCAAAACTTGTTGGCTCCAAAATGAGACCCTCGATTTAATGAGAAAATTATCCTTACTACATAGATTTTTGTATTACAAAAATACTAAACTACAAACAAGTGTAGGTCGATCTTGACATTACGCTAAAAGTGTTAAGCTGGATTATTATGTGCAATGATTTTTTTGTGGGAAAAATTTGTTTAGCCGTTTTTATCTTTAATATTTCATCGAATTATAATAAAGTACTAAATAATGGCTCTATGCAGCTATAAAACAATATGCGATACGCAGTTCTTAAAACTATAATCATAGAGCACAATATTATTTCGCTTTTCAAAATTTGATTTATAATCCATTGTTTATTGCGATATACAAAAAATATGTATGGGCGATTTATTCGACTAAACAGGCGTTTATCTCAAAAACCCAACGCAAATTGGGCGCCGCATAATTATGTTGAATACAGTAATTCCTAAGGTCATGACATATGAATGCACTACACGGATACTTCAAACAGAATTGGAGGTATAAATCCAATTGCAGTAAGTTCGGTGTTAAGATCCTCCAAAAAAGTTACATTTTTGCGAATTTATTTGACTGTAAATTATTTAGTCTTCGAGAAGAAGTCGAACACCACCAAGACGGTATTCACCACCACGAGGAGCATACACGCTCAATGTCACCAATATTTCTACGCGTTCTCGGTAAGCTAAAATTTCAAGAATATACAGTATGCGAAGTTATACTTCGCTTGGTTTAATTGCCACCACAGGTGGCCAGAGGGTTGAGACTCATCTCATGTTGTGAGTCTCATTCGGATTTTCCCGTTGAGAGCAGGGTTCGCGCAAATGCCGAAAAACAGACACCCGGTACGGCACGGATTAAAAATATAAGAAATCGTGCTTGGCTCGGCTCGGCACTGGTTTTTAAGGTCAGTAACCGTGCCTTGCTCGGCTCGGAATTTTTTAAGATGATAAACCGTGCCTGACTCGGCTCGGCCTGGAACCGTTCCGAGCCAGCTTGGGCGAACCCTGGTTGGGAGCCTTTCCTGACGTTGTTTTTGTTAATTCGGGCTATTTGCTCATTCGGAGCCTTGTCTGACGTTGTTTGCGTTAATTCAGACTATTTCGGGTTACTTGCTCATTCGAAGCCTTGCCTGACCTTGTTTGCATTTATTCAGGCTACTTCGGGCTAAGTGCTCATTCGGAGGTTTGCCTTCTACGATATGGAGTTGAGACTCAAAATGAGATGAGTCTGAACCCTCTGGCGGTCTAGGGTGGAAATAAAGCACAGCAAAGTATAACTTCGTATTGGTATTCCGATTTTTTAACTGGAAGATGCATAACTTATGTTTCAGATGGCAAGACTTAAAAGATGCAATCCGTTCTGAAACCAGAATAGAATGTAGCTTCTGCGAACTCCATACCCCTAAAGACAGAGAGGGTATCGGTAAGATACTTTAATTACGAGCTATATATATTTGATCACACTCAGAACGTCGATTAGTTGTAAAACATGTACCAGAGGTTTCTCATACGTGTATTATATTATATCGTTTTCTATTACAACTCCGTATGTATATTAGTTGAGTAATATATGGTTGTAGAGCGAAGATTAATCGCAGTATGAAAACTAAACTAACGAACCGATTTCGAAACAATTTACGTACGGAATAGTAAACACTATTATAGGAGTGTTCGGAAACCTCCGAGACTAAATTCCCTAGATACACAAAAACTACACGTTTATATTTCATAACACTCATATTTTATCCGAATACCAAATTTATTAGGATATACCTAACCCTCTTTCAAAAACAAAAAAATAATAACTTAATGTAGTAAAATATCTCTTTTCCGACCTAAGGTCTCTTCTGACCGTAATGAACGAAGTTTATAATTGACCGTAATGAAATATTATATTTATCGTTGGCTCTTCTATCTCTTATGACCACTGTGTGACACAAATTGCACGATTTCCTTCAATATTTTAATTAATAATTTAAAAGTGGATTTTTTCGGAAAGCTTTTTATAGTTTATATACATTCTGATAGTCATAGCGTAACAAATAATTTTCAGCTTTTACGCTTTTTCAATCAGTTGTGCACACTTATATATTTTTGCGCTGTTTCATTAAAAATGTTTAATAATCCGGTGCAACTGTTCTACCTTATAAAAACTACATTTTTGCAACATATCGGGATCTGTGAAAAATATTTGTTACGCTATGACTATCACATTATACGGGTTTCACGTGAATACATTGCAAGTTTATCATTATTTAAACTAGCTTTTAGTGAGTTTCAGTCGTAAGGATGAAATGTCGGATGTTTTGAAAGCTATGAATGGATTTGAACTCAAGGGGCGAAAAATTAAGCTGGAACCGGTAATATTTTAAATTTTACTCCAATTATGCTTACAAATCTTAATTAGAAGAATAAAATGTCACGCAGCCGTAGCAGAAGTCGATCAAAATCTAATTCGCGAAGTGCCTCGCGAAGCCGTTCTGAAAGTGCTCCAAAACGATCCCGAACTCCCGAACAAAAATCCAAAAATCGGTCCCGGACACCCGAAGCCCGCTCAAAAAATAGATCATCTGAGACACGTTCAAAAAATAGATCACCCGAAGCGCGTTCAAAAAATAGATCACGATCGCCCGAAGCTCGTTCAAAAAATAGATCACGGTCACCCGAGGCGCGGTCAAAGAACCGCTCCCCTTCACCAAGCGCCAGGTCAAAGCGACGCTCTAAGAACCGCTCGAGAAGTGCAGAGGCGAGATCCAAACATCGATCCCCTAGCTCTGATTCGCGCTCAAAGAACCGTTCGCGCAGTCCAGAAGCCTCACGTGACAAGAAGTCCCCCACTCCGCGCAAAAATCGTTCGCGCACCCCCGGGTCGCGTTCTAAAAACCGCTCCCCAGAAGCTCGTTCCAAACATCGATCACGAAGTAATTCTGGGCGCAGAAGCCCCTCGCCAAAACGCCGAAAATCAGATAATGAGGAGTCGGCTGATATAAAGAGGGAGAGAAGGAGTGCCGAAGGTGACAGGGAAAAATCGGACAGAAATTCGGACACAAAAGAACGCGAAAAAAAGGAAAGAAACTCTGATAACGAAAAGAGGTCAAGATCCGACCGCAAAGATCGCCGAAGTGACAGTGAAAATGAAAAATCGTACAAATCTGAGAAGAAAACGGTGAGTAATATTTGTTGTAATATGAACAAAGGTTATATTTGATTTGAGCTCAATTTTGATATCTAAAAATTCGATGTACACAGGGGGTCCCTATAGGAAACGGCTCCTATAAGAAACGAAAGTCGATTTTGACGTTTTCTTCTATAAGAAACGATTTTTTCCACCGAATTTTTTTTATTTTTACAGTCCAATTACATTATATTGCATTTATAACAACAATAATAGACTAATAACTTATTTCATACATTTTGTATGTAACCCCCATCGTTGTTGATTTGTTGTCTTTACTTATTTTAACCCCGCAGCGCAAAAATTCATCTTTTTTTGCCACAAATCGTAAAACACGATTAACATTATATTAATTATGTTTTGTATTATCATTCACTGAGGTTCATTTTGGAGTTAAATCAGAGTATAGTGCTCAGGAAAGGAATATATTCGGCATCGCATTCATTTTCTGTCCTTGAACATATTTTGTCAAAGTTTTATTTAAATATCGCAAAATTTTCTTGTGTGTTAATGGTTATGGAGAATAACTAAACCCACTGCAAATGGTATTTGAACTTTTAGAGGTTGAATCGTATTTCTTAATACACTTTAACTTCTAGATGAAAATTTAACATAAATATTTTAATCAGTGGCGGTACATTTTATTTACAATGGTTAGAAATACAACTAGTCTGCTTTAGAAGTATTTTTCGTAACAGTATTAACCCTATTTCTACTGGGGGGAGGGGGTCATCGGCCCGCACTGACTTTGAAGCCGAATATCTCGTAAACCCATAATCCAGTCGACTTGATATTTTGGAAATAAGATATTTGAAACGCAAAAAAATCGTCGATATCTTATCTAGAACTAGAGATATCGGCCCCCAGTATCTGGAAGCGGAAAAGCCCAATAAAAATAGGGTTAAAACGTATATTTTTGGTTAAACATGTTACTTTTTCAGGACCAGTAATCCAATGAGGATAAGTATTTGGATTTTGGTAAGTGTTTTTGAACCATAATTATAAGACGGTTCTATAACATGTAAAAGCATGTTAAAATATAATTATTTAAAAAATCCTGTCAAAAATGATGGATGGAATCACTTTTCCAAATATATTGATATTATTTAATTCAATGCTAACACGTCCGCGCCAACGCACATGTTTTTTAGCAAGAAATATAATCCATATCTCATTTGTATATTGAGTATGGATTTTTGCAAATAAAGGGAAAAACTTAATGCGTGTTTCCACGCGGCTTCTGATTGGCTCGAATGCCACTACACTACTACATCTATTCTTCAGTCATTATAACGAGCCAATCAGAAGCCG
>SCLE01408937.1:0-10803 GCA_004367955.1 Bathochordaeus stygius | reverse complement strand
GCTGTCAGGGTAGTCTTACCATGATCTACGTGACCAATCGTACCCACATTCACATGTGGCTTCGTTCTTTCAAATTTTTCTTTAGACATGACCAGAGCCTCCCCGTCAATATTATCAAGTTATAGCAAAAACAAAAAGACAGAAAACCCCTGCCAGTATGGAGCCCACAATCAGAATCGAACTGATGACCTCATCCTTACCATGGATGCGCTCTACCGACTGAGCTATGCGGGCATTTATTCCAAACAAATATGGAGCGGGTGATGGGAATCGAACCCACGTGATCAGCTTGGAAGGCTGGAGTTCTACCATTGAACTACACCCGCAAAGGATTCGAACCTCCGAAGGCGGAGCCGTCAGATTTACAGTCTGATCCCTTTGGCCACTCGGGAACCCCTCCACGAAAACGGAACATTATTCGGAAAAGATACCACTGTGTCAACACTTAAACCGTAATCAAAACAAATCTCCACACTGGGCTTATTCCCAGAGCAACACTTTGTTTGTTTAATTATCACTGCACGCGAAAACAGCGCATAGTATACTATCCTCCAACGTTATATTTAGCCTATAAAATTTATTCTCAGGAGTGCATCTATGGAGCAGTACCGCGGTACGACTATCCTTTCATATCGCCGCAATGGCCAGGTTGTCATCGGTGGCGATGGACAAGTCAGCCTCGGTAATACCGTAATGAAAGGTAATGCACGAAAAGTACGGCGTTTATACGACGATAAGGTTATTGCAGGATTTGCCGGCGGTACAGCTGATGCTTTCACTCTATTTGAACGTTTTGAAGCAAAGCTTGAAAAGCATCAAGGTAATTTAACGCGTAGCGCTTTGGAATTGGCTAAAGATTGGCGTACTGATCGTTTGATGCGACGCCTTGAAGCACTTTTAGCCGTCGCTGACCAAGAGACTTCTCTGATTATTACTGGTAATGGTGATGTGATCGAACCTGAGCACGGCTTAATGGCTATCGGCTCTGGTGGCCCCTTCGCACAATCCGCCGCTATTGCGCTAATGGAAAACACGGATTTAAGCGCCCGAGATATTGTTGAGAAAGGCCTCAATATCGCTGCTGACATCTGTATTTATACCAACCGAAACCTCACCATCGAAACCTTAGAGAAAGAGTCATAACGATCACTATGCAAACATTAACTCCCAAACAAATCGTTGCAGAACTTGATAAACACATTGTCGGTCAACAGACCGCGAAGCGTGCTGTCGCCATTGCCTTACGTAATCGCTGGCGCCGGAAACAATTATCAGCTGATTTGCAGCATGAAATTACCCCTAAAAACATTCTAATGATTGGCCCTACTGGCGTTGGTAAAACAGAAATTGCCCGACGTCTAGCCAGTTTAGCCAATGCGCCTTTTATTAAAATAGAAGCAACAAAGTTTACTGAAGTGGGTTATGTCGGTCGTGATGTTGAGTCTATCATTCGTGACCTGGCAGAAATGGCGATGAAAATGATGCGTGAGCAAGCCGTTAAAACGGTAAAAAATGGTGCTGAAGATGCTGCTGAAGAGCGCATTTTGGATGCGTTACTCACACCAGCACGAGATATAGATGATGACAACGACTCTGGTACCCGCCAACGCTTTCGTAAGATGCTGCGTGAAGGCAAACTGGATGACCGAGAAATTGAATTAGAATTGAATTCTGCGAGTGTCGGTGTCGAAATCATGACCCCACCTGGCATGGAAGAAATGACAAACCAACTTCAAGAGATGTTCCAAAATATAGGTTCATCTCGCAAAGCAACACGTAAACTGCCTGTCGGTAAAGCCAAGCGCTTACTAGAAGAGGAGGAAGCGGCTAAACTCATTAATGAAGAAGATTTGAAAGCGCAAGTTATCGAAGCGGTTGAACAAAACGGTATTGTGTTCTTAGATGAGATCGATAAAATCACCCAACGCAGTGAAGGTGGCAGCGGCGGTGCTGATGTGTCTCGTGCTGGTGTTCAGCGTGACTTATTACCATTGGTTGAAGGCAGCACTGTCTCAACAAAATACGGTATGTTAAAAACAGATCATATTTTGTTCATTGCATCTGGCGCCTTCCATTTAAGTAAACCGTCTGACTTGATTCCTGAGTTACAGGGTCGTTTGCCAATACGCGTTGAACTAGATGCTTTAGGGGCTAATGATTTTGTCCGTATCTTGACCGAGCCCAATGCCTCCTTAACAGAACAATATATTGCCCTCTTGTCGACTGAAGATACCCATTTATCCTTTTCTGAAGACGGTTTAAAACAAATCGCTGAGTTAGCCTGTCAGGTCAATGAGCAAACTGAAAATATTGGTGCGCGTCGTTTACATACCTTACTAGAAAGGCTGCTTGAGGATCTGTCTTACAGAACATCTGGAGATGGCAACCGTCAAATTGTGATTGATGCTGATTATGTTAATGAGCAATTATCAAATTTAGTCGAAGACGAAGACTTATCTCGCTATATTCTTTAAAATAGCTAAGGACTTTTCAATTCTATGGCTAATCATTCGCCCCCCAATAACATTGTTTTGCATAAGAAATCGAAATCGCTTGAGCTGATGTATGCCGAACAGTCTTATACTTTGCCTGCGGAGTATCTAAGAGTGTCCTCTCTTTCAGCGGAAGTTCTAGGCCATGGCCTAGGACAAGAAGTCTTGCAAATCAATAAAGAACAAGTTGGCATTGACCGATTAGAGCCTGTTGGCCACTATGCTTTAAAGATTTTTTTTGACGATGGTCATGATAGTGGTTTGTTCACTTGGGATTATTTGTATACATTAGCGACTGAGCAAACCGAACGCTGGCATCATTATCTCAGCCGTTTGGCACAATCCGGTCATCAACGACAACAATAAGGTCACTGTTTTGGATAATAGAGACACCACGCATTTTGGCTATAAAGAAGTCCCTGTCAAAGAGAAGGCTTCTCACGTTGCAGGGGTATTTGATTCCGTCGCCCAACGTTATGACGTTATGAATGATTTAATGTCGATGGGTGTGCATCGCTTGTGGAAACGTTTTACCCTTAATGCCAGCGGCGTTCGCCGTGGTGCCAGAGTGTTGGACATTGCCGGTGGTACGGGTGATTTAACCCTTACGTTGTCTAAAATAGTGGGCATAACCGGTCAGGTTGTTTTGGCCGACATTAATACCAGTATGCTCAATGTAGGCCGTGATCGCTTAACGGACGAAGGTGCCGTTGGTAATATTGAATATGTCCAAGCTAATGCAGAAGCATTACCTTTCCCTGATAATAGTTTCGACTGTATCACCATTGCCTTTGGCCTGCGTAATGTCACTGATAAAGATAAAGCATTACGAACAATGTACCGAGTATTAAAACCAGGTGGCCGATTGTTAGTGCTCGAGTTTTCGAAGCCTGCAGAATGGTTTTCACCCGTTTATGATTTTTATTCATTCAAGTTATTGCCAAAAATAGGTAGATTGGTTTCAAATGATGAAGACAGTTATCGTTATTTAGCTGAATCCATCCGTATGCATCCAGATCAAGACACAATGAAAGCAATGCTAACCGACGCCGGTTTTGAACGCTGTGATTATTATAATATGACGGCGGGTGTTGTTGCCCTACATAGCGGTTATAAATTTTAGACCATGTCGGGACTGTTAACTCCATTTGAACTCGCGCTAAATGCTGCTTTAGCACTTGACCTAGAATCCCGCTCAAAACTAGTTCAGTTTGATCACCGTAGTATTGCCATTGAAATCAGTGACTTTGATAAAGTCATTCAGATTTCATTCATGGAAGAAAAGCTGACCTTCTCTTTAAACCCTGAGTCTGATGCTGATTTAACCATCACTGGCAAAGCGCTGGCATTAGCAAAGCTGGCTAGCGATCCTGATAGTTTATTTTCGGCCGATATTGATATCCGTGGCGATGTGCAGTTCGCAAAACAATTACGCGATCTTCTAGAGGGATTTGATTTCGATTGGGAAGCGCAACTCGCCCATTATACCGGAGATACCCTAGCCTACCCGATTGCCCATGGACTTAGACAATTCAGCCGTTGGGCCAAAGACAGTCATCAATCATTGCAGTCGAATGTCTCTGACTATCTAAAAGAAGAATCTTTGATTTTGCCTGATCAATCTCAGGTCAATGATTTCTTGTCTGCTGTTGACACGCTACGTGCTGATACTGACCGATTAGAAGCCCGTCTCGCACGGCTTAAGAAGGCATCATCATGAAGTTGCAACAGTTCTTTCGTTTACTCCAAATCAACCATGTGTTGTCTAAACATCGGTTAGACGACATTATCCAAGCAACGCATTTAATCCGCCCGTTACGTTATTTAAGTTACCTGTCTCCTTATCGTTTAACACACAGTAATAAAATCCCACGCGGCGAGCGTATCCGTTTAGCACTACAAGAATTAGGGCCGATCTTCGTTAAGTTTGGCCAACTATTATCAACACGTCGGGACTTATTACCTGATGACGTGGCTGAAGCTTTGGTTAAGCTGCAAGATCAAGTGGCTCCTTTTAGTAATGAAGAAGCCTTGGCCCTAATCCAAAAAGCCTACGGCCAAGAATCGATTGATCACTATTTTTCTCATATTGATGAACACCCTCTGGCTTCAGCCTCTATTGCACAGGTTCATGCCGCCCAATTAGTCGATGGCAGTGACGTAATTCTCAAATTAGTCAGGCCTAATATTGAAAAGACTATTAAGCATGATGTCGGTTTGCTCTATACCATTGCCAGTTTAGCAGAGCGCTACTGGTCTGAAGGTAAGCGATTACGCTCGACCGAAGTCGTTGCTGAGCTAGAAAAGAATTTGTTTGATGAGCTCGACATGTTGCGTGAAGCCTCTTCTGCTTCTCAATTAAAACGCAATTTTGAAAACACAGATTTACTGTATGTCCCCGATATTAACTGGCAGCTCACCAAACCTAAACTGCTGGTACAAGAACGGGTTTATGGTATCCCTATCGGCGATATTGACGCTTTAAAAGCGGCTAATGTCAATCTCGAGCGCTTAGCTGAAATCGGCGTTGAAATTTTTTTTACCCAAATATTTAAACACAGCTTTTTCCATGCTGATATGCACCCTGGCAATATTATGGTCGATGCCGCCGATCCAGAAAATCCAAAATATGTGGCCATCGACTTTGGCATTATGGGTACATTGGCGCATGACGATCAGCGTTACTTAGCTGATAATTTCTTGGCCTTTTTTAATCATGATTATCACAGAGTGGCTGAATTACATATTGAATCTGGTTGGATCCCGGCTGATACACGTTTAGATGAATTTGAGTCCGCCATTCGCAGTGTCTGTGAGCCTATTTTTGCTAAACCGCTCAAAGAGATTTCCTTTGGGCAGCTCTTACTACGTCTGTTCCAAACAGCCCGCCGTTTTAATATGGAAGTACAGCCCCAGTTAGTCTTGCTGCAAAAAACATTGCTCAATATCGAAGGTTTGGGACGACAACTTTATCCTGATTTAGATCTCTGGAAAACGGCAAAACCGATCCTTGAGCAATGGATGAAAGAACGAATGAGTGTCACAGCTGCTTTTAACACCTTGCAGAAAGAAGCTCCGAACTGGATTCATACTCTACCGTCCTTACCCCGCTTGCTTCATGATTTCACTATCAAAGCACAAGAAGGCAAACTATATATGCAACTAGCGCCTAAAGATTTAGAGAAAATACAACGAGAAATTCTCCGATCCAGCCAGCGTAACATTACGACTATTACTGGTGCTGCGTTTATTATTGGCGCCGCTGTTATTGCTGGTATGGAAGCATATAGTACCGGTCATTTTGCAGGCATTCCCCTCCTGAGTTGGGGATTAGGCATCTGGGGCAGTCTGCTACTCTTCTCTAGCTTTAACAAGCGTTAAATCCCCTTTTAATCTGATCAAGGTTTATCGTGTTTAAATATATTCTTGGCTTTGCTGGCTTTTACTTTTCCGGATTTTTACTGGCTTTTTTAGGTTATTTTGTCGGTGGTGTCATCGATCGAGCACAAAGCCTTGGCTTAGGTGCTGTCAATCCACTTGCCAATGGCCAACGTAAATTAGTCTTCCTTGAAACAACCTTTATACTGATGGGTAAATTAGCCAAAGTCGATGGTCATATCTCTAAAGAAGAGGTTAATCATGTTGAAGACTTCATCCAAAAAATGGGCATGTCTTCTGAACATCGCCAACAAGCGATAAGTCAATTTAAACTCGGCTCTGCTGCTGACTTCAATATTGATGCCTCACTTAACGCCTTCATGGCGCATTGCGGACAGACATTACACTTAAAGCAAGTGATGTTGATGTATCTGATCGTCATGGCGACAGCTGATGGCCGAGTTGATTCACAAGAAGAAGCGTTTCTAAAACAGGTTGCTAACCGCTTAGGTTATAGCGATACCGAATTTAGACAAATTCTCGATATGGTGCTCAACCAATCACACTTCGGCCAAGGAAGTCCCGTCCTAGCGTCTTCTCTGGATGATGCCTACAGAGCATTAGGCGTCACAGCTGATCAATCAGACCAAGAGATTAAGCGTGCTTACCGTAAACTGATGAGCCAATATCATCCCGACAAATTGATTGGTCAAGGTCTACCAGAAGATATGATTAAAGTCGCGACCGAACAAGCGAAAGAAGTCCAAGTCGCTTATGATTTTATTAAAAAGCAGCGCGATAAAACTTAACCGCTGATAGTAACAGGGAGTTAGACCGGCTTTTTACCTTACCCCTTCATTCAGATTCCACCAGTTCACACTGCCCCAGCCCTTGCTGAAAGCAGTCACTAAACTTCTTAGCCTGTGCAATACGTTTTTCTGTACTCGGATGTGTGGAAAGATAATCTAGCCAACCTGAGTCCTCATCATCAGCCTGCGTTTGTTCGCTGTGATTAGCATCTTCTTGGTTCTCGCCCTTTTCAGTGGCTGTCGAGTATATTGTCATTCTTGTCATAATGTCTGAAAATGCTTGAGGATCAATCCTTAATTTAAGAATTTGTTGAAAGGCAAATAAACCTGCTTCGGTCTCATGCCCTCGTGAGTAATGGCTACTCACTAGTAATGAACCCAAACCAATACCCATATCAGCAAAGCTACTGGTATCACCCGTCACCATCATAATAGCCGTTGTGACCATGGCTGTTTCGACCAGCATTTGCAGACTGTGACGATGAATGACATGTCCAATTTAATGCAGTAATACTGAATCTATTTCTTGTTAGCTGGTCGTTAAGTAGACAAACTTGTCCGTCAGAATAATATCGCCCGAAGGCAAGGCTAATGCATTCGGGATCTCTGCCTCACCTTGATTCCATTGGCGAAAATGTAAGGTATATTCAATTTCACCTTGCTCAGTTGAAAGGGCTTGAACAAGATAACCTTCAAAATGATCCTTGAGCTGTTCTTGCCGCTCTTCATTGAGATAACTAGGTTCGAGTAAATAATCGTCTAAGAACTCAAAACTTTGTTTCGCAATGATGACGTTGGTTTTGTGTGGCAAAATATGGGCAATCTGTTTACCCGTCCACCGCACCCCCCAAGTGACGAAAGCATAGCCCGATGATACGGTGATAATCAACGCAATGACCGCCCAGGCTAAATGTGATTCGACCGAATGGATAAACCCACTAAAGACCGTTTCCTGCTTAAACAGTTCGTCGACCCGGTCATTGTCTGAGATCGTAAATATTGACCCATCCTCAAGGCTAATCTTGCGTTCTACATTGCCAAGACGCTCACTCACCTTTAGCCCAAACTTGTCACCGGGTACTCTCTCACCCGCTTGTGTTTGTATTGTGAAGTGAATCTCATCAAGAGACAGTGTGGCAGCCTGTCGCTCAGCACTGCCTTCCTGATACCAATATCCTTGCAGCATTATTTAAATCGCAAGATCGATATTGAGATCAAATGCATCACCAATTTGGTCTCCTATAGCAGATTGATTATCTTGTTGTTGTGTCAGATATTCATTAAAAGTACCTTGTGCATCGACTTCAGTATTATTGAGTAATAACCTCGCCATTCTGACTTTAGCCCGAGGTATCGCTAGGCCCAGCGTGACAATAACCAAGATGAAATTGCTCAACATCATCGTAAATAATAACCGTGCTGTTAATGTCGAGTTAAAGTTTACTTTGTCATCCAAATTTGTCTGGGCAAAAATATAGCTGCGTTGACGTGTGGTCGAAAAAGCTAATATCGCTAAACCTGCAAAAATGATAATCACATATAACAAGGCGATCAGTACGCCGCCACCGTTCATAACGAGTTCCTGCATTACCTTAGGATTGTTCATCTCCTGACTATTACCTAAAATTTTTATTGTCGCGAGCATATCATCATCAATCAATGCTGCCCCGCTCATGCCTAATAAAGCGAATATTAAGATAGCTAAGCCCAATGTCTTTAATAAAATCCACGCAAAGGTTTTAGTTTGTACATCAGTGGCAAACCGGCCTTGACCATATTGGTAGTGATTAAACATATACTGCGTATTTTTTTTAGTCAGAAGGGCTTTAAAGTAAAAAATAGCCACAATAGATGCTGGCAGCACAACCGCTAACCACATCGGATCAAATTTGACACTGACTAAAACAGCCAAGGTAACCGGTGAGTAGAGTGCGATAAAAAATAAAATCGGTAGGATCAGATAATTGAGATAAGCCCCACCCACTTTACCAGCAAAGTTGAAACGGACATTACTAAAGCTCGACATTCTTAAATTAAATTTAAAGCTGCGCCAGATAATCCAAGGTGCAGACAAAAAGACAAATAAAATCAGCCAACCACCTATCTGTGGCGATATATTTTGTACGGTCGCAATGATAATAAATAAGATAATGGCCATTAAATGACCCAGGAAAAGTTGTTTACCTGTGGCGTGATATTCAAAGTTACGCTCATCTAATACGCTATTGGCATAGGAGTAGCGACTATTCCTCACCTTTGCCCAAGGGTAATACAAACCCAAGGTCACAATGACTAATAGGATGTTAACGATCCAAATTTTAAAATATTCCCAACCTGATCCATCAAAACGTAATGATTCCATCCTTTATTCCTTAAATTTCAAACTTTGGGGTTCATGCATATAGGCTTATTTCACTTCATAAGCCTCGCTCAAGCTGCATCTTATTTTAGTCCAGTATCACTATACGTTGTCAAAATGATAGCTAGTACCCTTATCATCCATTAACGTGTCAATAAGGTGTTTACTCTTACGAGCGATCGCCCCAGATCTTGCACACAGCACGCTCATCACCTAAAAAACCGACGACTAGCGTTACTAAAGCGACTAACCCAAATACAATCACGGGGATCAGGAAACTCAACCCCACACCTTCAGGGACAACTTTTAGAATTAAAATCGTTAACCCGGCAAAAACAGCGCCCATAAAAATGAGGATTTTTCTGTTCAGTGGTTTATACGTATAGGCACCACTGTCCTTTTCAAATACGTTCAAAATAGGGAAAAAAAGTATTCTTAATATTTGCTTCATTAAAACCTCAGTAACCTTAAAATATACTACGCTAGGTGTTCATCTCTCACAGCTGACTATCTTTACTTCCTCGGCGATTGCTACTCGTCGCATTTTCCTGCTCTTGTTCTAGCTCTGACTGACAACTAATACAAAGACGAACACCCTGAATCGCTTTACGCCACGCTTCTGGAATGTCGCTATCGCACTCTTCACACTGGGTTAAGCTCACCCCAACGTTTAACCGACTTCTTGTCAGTTCCACAGCATCCTCAACACTGGCATTTGATCTTGTACGGCACCATCACGTGCCCAACCCCCAGCCATCATTATCTCCTACTGCACGCTTTACAGATTAACTTTCTCAAAGTTTAATATAGAGTCGCACAGTAAAGGCCAAGTTAGTTAACCCCTTGCCTCTTGGACTCAGCAGGGTCATTTTGGTTTTAAATTGATTAAAGCTCACGAATAGCTCGTAATTTGTCTAAGAAAAGTTCATTTAAAGCAGAAATATATTCATATGAGCATATTATTGTTATGC
The DNA here is from genome assembly GCA_004367955.1 of Bathochordaeus stygius. Lineage (NCBI taxonomy): Eukaryota > Metazoa > Chordata > Appendicularia > Copelata > Oikopleuridae > Bathochordaeus > Bathochordaeus stygius. Next base: position 794 of record SCLE01408937.1, on the reverse strand, counting down.
CAAGTAAATTAGACTTGACTTTGACCTTTTATATTTCGCTATAGGATACTCCCCGTTATTAATGGAGATCGAGAGTCAACCATTTTCTCTGTGTTAATTGCAATTTCTGAATAGCTGTAATACCACCAATCCCCCATATTAGGTCGTTCGTTATTGTAAGTCCACAATCATTGCGTCGTTCCGCTCTGTAATTCTTCAATATCTCGATAAATATACTGGCTTAGCCAGTCATACCTTACCGTTCGGTTAAACCGCTCAACATAGGCATTGTGTTGCGGGGTTCCAGCCTGACTAAAACACAACTCAATTTCGTGACTTTCTGCCCAAGCCGCCAGTTTATGGCTAGTATCTTCAGATCTATTATCAAGGCGACAGCATTCTGGTTTTCCTCGCCCCTCAATAATTCTATTCAGTGGGCGTATAACACGTTCTGCGGGCATGGAGATAACGCTAGTCCATCGCGGTTAAAATCATCAATGACATTAAATAATCGACAGCGACGACCATCAGATAACTGATCGTGCATAAAGTCCATCGACCAGCATTCATTAATCGACTCTGGCACGGCTAAGGGCTCGGGGACTGCTCGCTTGAGTCGTTTATGAGGTTTTATCCGTCGGTTCAGTTCTAGCTCGTGATAGATACGACAAACACCCTTATGATTCCGTGGATCACCTTTAACATTGCGTCACTATAAAAAGTACAAACCAAAGCCACAATCACGTGGTTTTGAGTTAAGACGAGTCACAAGTTGGCTTTTTTTGTATCACTATTAAGTTTAGGCTGATAGCAAT
>SCLE01408936.1:0-31217 GCA_004367955.1 Bathochordaeus stygius | reverse complement strand
GCCATCTTTTGAGCGCCATTTATAAAAACTTGAATGACTCATGCCGTGTTCACGGCATAACTTGGGGATAGCGACACCATTTTAGGCTTGTTTTAAAATAGCTAATATTTGGTTGTCGCTAAAATAATTAGAAACCTTGACCTAAGCCTATTCTATTAAAGATATTGACTGTTATACTGAAAGGTCTCAATAACTATATGTCTTGAAAGAAAAGAAAATATTTTTACCTTTTCATGGATGAGTTTATGCTCATAGAAATGCAAAAAATTTTAAATCGTTACCTTACTATTGGTAGCTTAGAGTCTGATGACGAAGACTTAAAGCTTAAAAAAGAGTCGTTATTATGGATACCCCTGATCATAGGTATCACTGCCTTCTTGTGGGGAATGATTTATATTGCATTTGAACATCCACTCTCGGCTTCGATACCTCTATCTTATGCTGCCATTTCCGTTTTCAGCGTTTGGCATCTAGATAGAACAAAAAATATTACCTCTTTGCTTTTAACTCAGCTGACGCTGGTAATGTTACTGCCCTTCTTTCTTATGTGGTCTTTAGGTGGTTTTGCTGCTGGTAGCTTTGTTTTCATTTGGGCCTTTTATGCCCCAATCACTGCTTTGATTTATTTGTCAGAACAACATGCAATTCGGTGGCTAGGTGGCTTTATTACTCTCACGATCATTTCTGCAGCGCTAGACTCATCCTTACAAACGCTCTTTGAACCCATGCCAATACTGGCCATCGAATTATTTTTTATACTCAATATTTCAGCTGGTTCTATCGGTATTTTCTTTATCATTAAACATTTCATGGACAGCAAAGAAAGAAATAACAATGTCCTTTTACAAAAAAAACATCAGACATTACTGCAAACAACAGTAGAATTAAAAAATGCCAATGGGCAACTGAAGCAGTTGGCTCATCATGACAGCCTTACCAGCCTTATCAACCGAAGCTACCTTTCTCGCAAGTTACAAGAATACATCCGGTTTGCTGTTCGGCAACAACAGGAATTTTCAATATTATTTATTGATTTAGATAAATTTAAGCAGATTAATGACACTTATGGGCACCCTGTAGGTGATCAAGTACTAATTACAGCCAGTAAGCGATTGAAAAAGATTGCACGGGCTGAAGATATCGTAGCTCGTTTTGGTGGGGATGAATTCGTTTTTATTGTACAAAATAGTTCCTCAAATGACGCTAGATATGTCGCAGAGCGAATACTCGATATTTTTACCTCGCCATTCAAAACAAATGAAGTTTCTCTGCATATCTCTCCTAGTATCGGCATTGCACTCTTCCCAGAAAATGGCCGAACATCCACTGTATTATTGAAAAATGCTGATACTGCTATGTACCATGCTAAAAATAATGGACGTAATAATTACTCATTTTATTCAGCAAAGCTGACTGCTGATCTGACCCGCCGTATGTATCTCGAGAATATGCTCCGCGATGCATTAAAGCGCGAAGAGCTCTCACTCAGATTTCAAATCCAAGTCGACACCTTCAATAAACGAATCTATGGTATCGAAGTCTTATTACGCTGGCATCAAGCTGATGAAGGCTTCATTCCACCTGATCTGTTTATCCCTATTGCAGAAGACAGTGGACAAATATACGATATTGGGAAATGGGTTTTAAAACAGTCCTGCCTATTTATGCAACATCTGCTCTCGGAAGATTACGATCTTGATCATATCTCCGTTAATGTCTCTGGTACTCAGTTCCTAAACAAAAACTTTATCACGGATGTTTCCCAAATCCTCGATGAGACGGGTCTAAAAGGGCATCATCTTGAATTAGAACTTACTGAAAGCGTCATCATGAATGATCACTCTAATACCCTTGAAGACCTGCATACTTTATCTGACTTGGGTATCGCTTTATCTGTAGATGACTTTGGCATGGGTTATTCATCCTTAAGTTATTTGAAGAAGCTACCCATCAAAACGATTAAAGTTGATCGTAGTTTTGTTCGCGATATTTGTCATGACGATGATGATAAAGCAATCACAAAATCTATTATTGCACTTGGTAAAGCACTCAATCTACATATTATTGCCGAAGGCGTAGAAAACATTGAGCAATTACACTTCTTAAATACTGAGGGGTGCAGCCTAATACAAGGCTATCTCTTTAGCAAGCCCATCACTGCTGATGAATTGTTAGCTTTACTAAAACAACCACAAACTGTTTTAAGCAAAATGAAAAGCATCAAAGTAGCTTAAGTTATTCACCCCTCGCCAAAGAGGCCAATTGATCGGCTTGGTATTCATTGATCAGTGGTTCAATCACTTGCTCGAGATCACCTTCCATCACTTCGGCTAATTTATAGAGCGTTAAGTTAATGCGGTGATCGGTCATGCGACCTTGTGGATAGTTGTAGGTGCGAATACGTTCACTTCGATCGCCACTGCCTACTTGTAATTTTCTCGTTTCAGCTTGTTCTGAATCAATCTTGTCTTGTTTTTCAGCCATAATCCGAGCTTGTAACACTGACATCGCTTGGGCACGATTTTTATGTTGTGAGCGTTGATCCTGACATTCGACCACAATCCCAGAGGGTAGATGAGTCAACCTAATCGCGGAATCTGTTTTGTTGACATGCTGACCACCAGCACCTGAGGCACGAAAGCTATCCACCCGTAAATCAGCTGGATTAATATCAATCTGATCGACCTCATCGGCTTCAGGCATGATGGCAACAGTACAGGCTGACGTATGAATTCGGCCTTGTGATTCTGTCTCAGGCACACGCTGCACACGATGACCACCGCCTTCGAATTTGAGCCTTGAATAAGCCCCGTCACCGATGACTTTAATGACGACTTCTTTGTAACCACCATGCTCGCCTTCTTGGGCCGTAATCAGCTCAATCCCCCAGCGACGACCTTCTGCATATTTGCTATACATTCGGTATAAATCACCGGCAAAAATAGCGGCTTCATCACCGCCAGTTCCCGCACGAACTTCAAGAAAAATATTGCGCTGATCGTTGGGATCTTTTGGCAATAATAATTTCTGTAGTGTCACTTCTAGTTCTTGCTCAATTTGCTGTGCTTCAGCCAATTCTTCTTTGGCCATTTCACGCATTTCAGCATCATCTTCTTCCATCATCATTTTGGCATCATCGATGGCTGTTAAATTATTTTTATAGGTCTTAAAGTTTGAAACGACGGGTTCAAGTTGTGCGTATTCTTGAGACAGAAAACGGAATTTATTTTGGTCTGCCATCGTCTCTGGCTCGGACAGTAGTCTACTGATTTCTTCGTGGCGTTCTACTAATGTTTCGAGTTTATGTTTAATCGAGTCTTTCACTAATTTCTAATCCTTAAGATTGAACAGGCTTCTAGCTGCTTCAATCAGATTGTTGTCTACATCCAAACCCGACTGGCGAAGCTGCCTGCTCGGTTCATGTAGTAATTTATTCGTCAGGGTTCTGGCTAGTTCATCAAGTACTTGTTCTTGTGAGGCACCTTGTTCTAACTGTTTTTTTGCTTTTTTAAGTAAGTAATCACTTTCTTTTTCAGCGCCTTCTCGTATAGCTCTAATTATTGGAACAGCATCTTGTGTCCTCAGCCAACTCCTGAAGTTATCAACTTGGCTATCGATGATTTCTTCGGCCTGTAAAGCGGCATCGCGGCGTGATTGCAGGTTCTCTTCGATGATGTCATACAAGTCATCAATGCAATATAAATAGATGTCTTCTAGATTGCCGACTTCGGGCTCTATGTCTCTTGGCACCGCAATATCAACCATGAAAATTGGCCGGCGTTTACGCTCTTTTAGCGCGCGTTCGACCGTGCCTTTTCCTAGGATTGGAAGCTGACTTGCCGTTGAACTAATGACAATATCGGCCTCGGAAATGTGCGTTGGCATTTCACTTAAGTTGATCGCATAACCATCGACTTGGGTGGCAAGGTGATGGGCTTTTTCAATCGTACGATTGGCAATAATAATGCGACCAATGCCATTGTCAAAAAGGTGTCTAGCTGCTAATTCAACTGTCTCACCGGCACCGATTAAAAGGGCGGTTGACTTGGATAAATTAGTGAAGATTTGCTTGGCCAAACTCACGGCTGCAAAGGCAACTGAAACAGGGCTATTTCCGATTGCGGTATCGGTGCGAACTTGTTTGGCAACGGTGAAGGCATGTTGGAACAATCTACCCAGTGATTTGCCGACAGAACGATGATGTAAAGCATCACTGTAGGCAGTCTTAATTTGTCCCAAGATTTGCGGCTCACCCAGTACCATCGAATCCAAACCACAGGCAACACGAAGTAGGTGTCGGATGACATCATCGCCTTCATGTTGATAGAGATAATTATCTAAGGTGTTCGCTTGGACTTGGTGATATTGATGTAACCATTCGCCGACATTGATCGCATTGTCATCTTCGAGGTGACAGTAAATTTCGGTCCGATTACAGGTGGAGACAATCACCGCTTCCACCACGCCGGCTTGTGCTTTTAATGCTGTCAGCGCGTCAGGTAAGATTTCAGGGTTAAAGGCGATGTTTTCACGAATATCGACCGGTGCTGTAGTGTGATTGACGCCATAGTTCACGAGTTGCATCTGCTCTACTCGCCACGATTGCTGTTTTGGAATGGGTCCTGAACTTGGGTGCGGCCAGACTTAGCCACATCAACAAATCGGACAGTCCTATTGTGAAGGCTACTATTAATGCTTAAGATAAAGTGTCTTGGCATAAAATCTAAAGTCATGACTTACTTAGATGCGTCTTTGGTAATGGTCTAGGTAAAAATGCTGTTAAACTTGCAACAACTACTTAATATTTGGTGTCTGTTTGTGACAGCAATGCAGCATTCTAACAAAATCAATCGGTCAGGTCGTTTTATTATGGATTTATCGCAATCAATGTGGAAGAAACTTAGCCGCGCTACATGGGTTAATTGTCTCGCCTTCTCTCTGGTTATACTCACCGCTTGTTCTACGGTTCCTGCTGAAACGCCCATACCTGCAACGAACTCACTTGCAGATTCAGTGCCTGTTGCGGCTGAAGAAAAGAAAATTGAAACCCTGCCATTAACAGCGGAACTGACTTATTTAATTCTTACTGCAGAAGTGGCCGCTCAGCGCGGTGATGTGATTAGTGCAGATGAACTGTATAACCGTGCTGCCGGCTTGATCGAATCGCCTAACCTTTCCAGTCGTTCGACTCAAATAGCAAATGCGACACGTGATGAAAAACGTATTGACCGTGCTTTAAACCGCTGGATTGAAGTCGACCCAGCTGATGCTGATATCTATATGTTAAAAACACCCTTTTTATTAATTAAAGATCAACATAAGGCTGTTGTCTCATCTGTTAATAAGGCACTTTCCATAGCACCTGAAAGATCAGGACTTTACTTAGGGCGTTTAACCGACAATCTCAGTAAGCTCGTGAAGGCAGAACCTGCATTGGAAATACTGTCTCAATTAGACTTATTTAAACAGCAAGATCCAATGGCACTATATCAATATAGTCGTTTGGCTGCTCATTATCAGAAATATGATGCCGCCCTGCCTACAATCAATACTGTGCTGGATAAACAGGCTGATTTTGAAGATGCACTTATTTTAAAATCAAAAATTTTACAGCGCTTAAACCAAGGTGAGAGTGCGTTAAAAACATTAAAGTCTGCCGCTAATAAAAGAGATGTAAGCCGCCACTTACGCTTCACTTATGCCCAATTACTTGGCGAGAACAATCATATCGATGCTTCTCGCCGCGGCTTTGAAAAGCTCTATGCCGAACAAGATAATGAACCTGACGTCGCTTTTGCATTAGGCGTGATTGCTATCGAGCAAAAAGAGGGTGATAAGGCAAAAGCTTACTTTAATCGCTTACTTGATTTAGGCGATCCGGGTCGGCAGGCTGCTTATTTCCTCGGTCTTGCTGAAAAACTGAACGGCAATGTTGATCAATCCCAAGTTTGGTTTGCATCGGTATCTAATAGTAACCCCCGTTTTCAAGCTGCTCAAACGCATTATGTAACGTTACTGGCTGACAATGGTGCAATGGCAAAAGCGCGTCAACATTTGGCTAATATCCGAACAGCCAACCCAAAATTAGCGGTGCAATATTATTTATTTGAGTCTTCGTTCTTAGGAGAACGGGATCTAAAACAAATGGCTTATGACATACTCGATAAAGCTATCGCAGAACATCCAAAAGATATTGACTTACTATATGGCAGAGCCATGGCAGCAGAGTCCCTTGAGCGTATCGACTGTCTTGAACGCGATCTCCGAGCGATTTTAGTGATTGATCCTAAGCATGATCAAACTTTAAATGCCTTGGGTTATACCTTGACCGATCGAACAGATCGTCATCAAGAAGCATTAACGTTGATTAACCAAGCATTGGCTATAGCGCCGAATGATCCTTTCTATCTTGATAGCTTGGGCTGGGTCTATTACCGCTTGGGTGATTTAGAAAAGGCCGAGTTGTACCTTAAGCAAGCGGTGGAAATTCAGGGTGACCCCGAATTTTTGGCTCATCTAGGTGAAGTACTTTGGCAGCGCGGTGAACAGCGCCAAGCCAAAAAAGTCTGGCAACAGGGGTTAGATTTTGATGCTGATAATAAGCTGCTGCAAGACACTATGCAGCAATTTGGACTCTAAGTAGGTGCGCTTTTGTCTTAATGCCGCTGTTAGCCTAGTCATTCTATTAATCACTGCTTGTGCGTCTCTAACACAGCAACCAACCTCCTTGGCTGTTAGCCCAGATTTAGTTTGGCAAGAACGTCAAGTTGAGTTGCGCCAACTCACCAGATGGGAAATTCGAGGTAGAACGGCGATCACACAAGGCGATGAGGCCTGGAATGCCGGTTTAAATTGGCGTGAAAACACAGGGATTTATCGTATTAAATTGATGGGGCCTTTTTCACAAGGTGGGATTCATTTAGACGGCACACCAAAACAAGTCGTTTTAACCTTATCTGATGGAGAGATGATTGCGGCGTCTACTCCGGAAGCCTTATTAACAAAAACCTTTAATTTGAAATTTCCCATTAGTGCTTTACGTGATTGGGTTCGCGGTTTGCCCTATGATGGTGCACCTTATCAAACAGCAGAAATTGATAATCAAGGCAGGCTTAAACGCCTTGAGCAACAAGAATGGACTGTCGACTATCAACGTTATGAAACTTTTGGCAAGCAACAAATGCCTGCGAAGCTCTTTATCTCTCATCCCAAATTCAGTTTACGCTTGGTTGTGAACAATTGGAAAGATGTGCAGTGATCGCATGGCCATCCCCTGCAAAAATTAACCTTTTCTTACACATCACCGGCCAACGCGATGATGGTTATCATGAGTTACAAACCGCTTTTCAATTCTTAGATTATGCCGACTCTTTGCAGTTTCGAGTTCAGGATAAGTTTGACATCGAACTATTAACACCAATCAATGGTGTTGCTAATGAAGATAATTTAATCGTGCGTGCTGCGTGTACGTTACAGCAATACGCTAATATCTCGAAAGGCGTGCAGATTACCCTTGAAAAACGCTTACCCTTAGGCGGCGGTTTGGGCGGCGGTAGCTCTAACGCTGCAACCACATTAGTCGCGTTAAATGACCTCTGGCAATGTGGCTTGTCTGTCAATACACTGGCAACATTAGGCCTGTCTTTGGGCGCAGATGTGCCCGTTTTTATTCATGGTACGGCGGCTTGGGCGGAAGGTGTTGGTGAAAAGCTGACAGAAATATCACCCCCAGAGCCTTGGTATGTCGTGATTGCACCGGATTGCCATGTTTCGACATCAGAAGTATTTTCATCGCAAGAATTGACACGAGATTGTGAACCCATCACAATATCGCGCTTTATTTCAGGGAAAGGTAGAAATGTCTGTGAGGATGTAGTGCTCAAACGCTATCCCGCTGTTTCTAAGGCATTAGATTGGCTGAATCACTATGGCCAATCAAGGATGTCTGGGACAGGTGCTTGTTTGTTCACCGGCTTTGATAGTCGACAGCAGGCACAGGCAGTATTTGAAGCCATGCCAGAAAATTGGCAAGGTTTTGTGGCAAAAGGGTGCAATAAGTCTCCTTTAACTACACTGGGGTATCGCCAAGCGGTAAGGCACAAGGTTTTGATCCTTGCATTCCCAGGTTCGAATCCTGGTACCCCAGCCATTTTTTATTCCTGACAGAGACACCGACAGCCTACCGTGAGAAAAAATAGCTTTTATCAACGCCAGCAACGCACTGCAGATAGCAATCTTATGGTGTTTACGGGTAATGCAAATCCTGAACTTTCTTATAATATTGCACGCTTCCTCAATGTTCCTTTAGGTAAAGCGACTGTAGAGTCCTTTAGCGACGGCGAGGTCATGGTCGAAATCCTCGACAATGTTCGCGGAAAAGATGTCTTTATTATTCAGCCTACTTGTATGCCGGCCAATGATAACCTGATGGAACTGATGGTGATGACTGACGCGATTCGTCGTTCTTCTGCCAAGCGTATTACACTTGTTATCCCTTATTTAGGTTATTCCCGCCAAGATCGTCGTCCCCGTTCAGCCCGTGTCGCTATCACCGCTAAAGTGGTTGCCAATATGTTAACTGGCGTAGGGGCTGACCGCGTTTTAACCGTTGATTTACATGCTGACCAAGTCCAAGGCTTTTTTGATTGTCCTGTCGACAATATCTATGCTTCACCTGTTTTATTAGGTGATATCTGGAAGCATAAATACCAAGATTTAGTGGTTGTTTCTCCTGATGTCGGTGGTGTTGTCCGTGCCCGCGCATTGGCTAAATTATTAGATGTCGAATTAGCGATTATTGATAAACGTCGGCCACAAGCCAATGTGGCTAAAGTGATGAATATCATCGGTGACGTTGAAGGTCGAGTCTGTGTGTTAATCGATGATATGGTAGATACAGCCGGGACTTTGTGTGCCGCAGCCGAGGCACTGAAGGAGCAAGGTGCTTCACGTGTCGTCGCTTATTGCACACACGCTGTTTTATCTGGCCCTGCTGTCGACAATATTGAAAACTCTGTGCTGGATGAGTTAGTGGTAACGAATACCATCCCATTACGCCCAGAAGCACAAAAATGTGATAAAATCCGGCCGCTTAGCATTGTCGAAATGCTTGGAGAATCCATGTACCGGATTAATACCAATGAGTCTGTTAGCTCGTTGTATATGGATTAGCACTATTTTTTAATAGTGTGATTAAGATGCTGACTCTGGTCGCGGGGAGGCAAGCGCCGCCAATTGGCGGCATTTTTAATGGGTAATAAAAAACTTGCTCATGATTTTGGGAGAACACAATGGAAAATATATTCGAGGTTCAAGCTGAACTCCGTACTGACGCAGGGAAAGGTGCGAGCCGCCGTCTACGTCATGCCGGTCATGTCCCAGCTATCGTTTATGGTGGTAATGATGCGCCAATGTCAATCACTGTTGAACACAATCGCCTCTTACGTCATTTACAAGAAGAAGCGTTTTACGCACATATCTTAACAATTGTTGTTGATGGCAAAAAACAACAAGTTGTATTAAAAGATTTACAACGTCACCCTGCTAGAGACACCAAAATCATGCATGCTGACTTCCTACGTATTGATGCAGATCATGCGATGACGATGACTGTCCAATTACACTTCTTAGGTGAAGATGTTGCGCCAGGCGTTAAAGAAGGTGGTTTGGTATCTCACTTAATGAGTCATGTCGAAATCTCTTGTTTACCAAAAGATTTACCTGAGTATATCGAGCTCGATGTCTCTACATTAGAGTTGGAGCATAGTATCCACTTGTCAGAAATCACCCTGCCTAAGGGCGTCACGTTAACCGCGTTATCGCATGCACAAGATGAGCACCTTGAAGAAGGTGAACATTCTTCTTACGATCAAGCTGTTGTTAATATTCATACACCACGCGTTATCGTTGATGTTGAAAAAGGCGTCGCAGATGCTGGTGATGAAAGTGAAGAAGCGACTGAAGAGTAATTTAGTCGCCTGAGGACTATGCTTTATGGCTAACTGGTTAATCGCAGGATTGGGTAACCCAGGCCCTCAATATGAACACACCCGACATAATGTTGGGTTCTGGTGGCTGGATCAGCTGGCTCGTGAATTGTCGACAACTTTTAGTGTTGAAAACAAGTTTCACGGTCAGTTGGCCCAGAGCCAATCCTCTCAAGAGAAGCTTTTTTTGCTTAAACCTCTGGTATTTATGAATCGTAGCGGCCAATCTGTTGCTGCTTTAGCCAATTTTTATAAAATTCCTACCAGCCATATTCTGGTCATTCATGATGAATTAGATTTACCGACGGGGACTGCCAAGCTTAAACGTGGCGGCGGTCATGGCGGCCATAATGGATTACGAGATATTATTTCAGCAACTGGCAGCAAAGATTTTTTACGCTGCCGTTTGGGCATCTACCACCCCGGCCATAGCAGCCTGGTCTCCAATTATGTGCTCAGCAAACCATCACTTGCCGACCGACAAAATATTGAATTGGCCATCGATAATTCCTTACGAGTAATTCCTGATGTTTTATCCGGTGACCTTGAAAAGGCCCGGCATTGGCTACATTCACAAAACTCTTAATTATTAACAGAATTTTACCTCTTGTTAAAAGAGGCTTGAGGACAGAACATGGGATTTAAATGTGGCATTGTTGGCTTACCTAATGTGGGTAAATCCACTTTATTTAATGCACTGACACAAGCTGGTATTGAGGCGCAGAATTACCCGTTTTGTACTATTGAACCTAATGTAGGCATCGTACCCGTCCCTGATCCTCGGCTTGATGCATTAGCAGCAATCGTGAACCCTGAACGCATTTTACCGACCACAATGGAGTTCGTTGATATTGCGGGCCTCGTTGCAGGTGCTTCTATAGGTGAAGGATTGGGCAATAAGTTCTTAGCCAATATCCGCGAAACGGATGCAGTTGCCCATGTTGTACGCTGTTTTGAAGATGAAAATGTTATTCATATCGCTGATAAGGTATCGCCATTAGATGATATTGAAGTTATTAATACTGAATTGGCGCTCGCTGATTTAGAAAGTGTTGAGAAAGCTATTAGCAAGACCGCACGTGATGTCAAAGGTGGCGACAAAGAAGCTATCGCTCGGCTTGCTCTGCTCAACCAAATGCAAGAACACTTAGACCAAGGTCTGGCTGTTCGTAGTATGGGCCTAAATAAAGAGCAACATGCTTTGCTGAAAGAGATTCATTTATTAACCATTAAGCCAACCGTGTATATTGCCAATGTGGCGGAAGATGGCTTTGAAAACAACCCTTTTTTAGATGTGTTAAACCAACATGCTAAAGCAGAAGGTACGAATGTTGTCGCGATCTGTGCTGCCATTGAGTCTGAAATTGCTGAGCTTGAAGATGATGAAAAAATGGCCTTTTTAGAAGACTTAGGTCTCGAAGAACCCGGCCTAAATCGGATCATCAGAAGTGGTTATAGCCTACTAGGCCTGCATACTTACTTAACGGCAGGCGTTAAAGAAGTCCGTGCATGGACAGTCGCTATTGGGGCAACCGCATCACAAGGCGCTGGCGTCATTCACACTGACTTCGAGAAAGGGTTTATCCGTGCCGAAGTCATTAGCTATAATGATTACATCGAGTACCAAGGTGAGTCTGGTGTCAAGAATGCCGGAAAATGGCGTTTAGAAGGCAAGGATTACATCATCCAAGATGGTGATGTAATGCACTACCGGTTTAATGTCTAACGGCAGCTAGAAAGGCCTCTGGGCTTATCGTGTCACCAACGTTGTCAGGCTTTGATATTCAATTACCTGATTGACAGTAAATAACTTGATATTTAAACAGTGGCGTCGTAGAATGCCCTGCTTCGCACGGCTATGTAGCTCAGTTGGTTAGAGCACATCACTCATAATGATGGGGTCGGTGGTTCGAATCCACCCATAGCCACCACAGTTCTCTCAATAGTTTCTTTTCCACCCCGACGTCATAGAACTTGCCTCTTATGTTCCATATCGCTCTTCATGAACCTCTCATCGCACCTAACACCGGTAATATCATCCGTTTATCTGCTAATAATGGCTGTCAATTACATTTAATTGAACCATTAGGTTTTAGCCTTGAAGAGAAGCAGTTACGACGTGCTGGCCTTGATTATCATGATTTAACCAATGTAAGCCGCTACGCTAATTACGAACATTTCATGAAAGAAATGGGGGAGCATCGGATTTTTGCGTGTACGACGAAGGGCGCTCATCCCTATCATAAAGTCGATTACCAAGTAGGTGATATCTTACTCTTTGGTTCGGAAACATCTGGTTTACCCAAAGAGATTATCGACAGCCTCCCCGCTAAACAGCGTATTCGCATTCCCATGCAAGCTGCTAATAGAAGCTTGAATTTATCTAATTCAGTCGCGATTATTAGTTATGAAGCTTGGCGCCAGCAACAATTCTTAGGCGGCCAGCAACCCGCTCAAACCATCCCTAACTCTTTGAAATAATAAACTATCTTTTTATATCGGTAACTTTTCCCATTGTGCGTTGTCCATATCTTAAGCGTATTACTCTAGGAGATCGTCATGTTTGCTATAGGGAAATGGGTAACGCGACAGTTTACTAAATGGCTAACGTACGAGCCTGATCGTGCCGCTAATTTTACATCGTTAACTAATTACGAGCGTCTCTGCGATGAGATAAAGTCTGGCGATATTATTCTTGTCGAAGGCCATAGTCGTGTGAGTCATATCATCAAACTCATCACACAAAGCCCATGGACGCATTCCATGCTGTATCTGGGTAATTACCACCAGCTCAATATGGCTGGATTAGCACCTGCTTCTCTTAGTCATTACGCCACCAGTCCACAAGCTCATTTAATTATCGAAGCCGTACTGGGTGAAGGCACTATTGTGACGCCTTTGCATAAATATAAAGAAGAAAACTTACGTATTTGTCGGGCAAGCAGCCTCACATTGCAAGATAGAAATAAAGTGATTCAGCATACTTTAGGTAAAATAGGCTATCAGTATGATATTCGACAATTGTTCGATTTGGGTCGTTTTTTACTGCCATATAGTTTAATTCCTGGTCGCTGGCGTTCTAGCCTCTTTCGCTATCATGCTGGCGATTCGATGCAAACTATTTGTTCGTCCATGTTAGCTGAAGCCTTTCTTTCGGTTAAATATCCTGTGTTGCCCGTCATTGAAAACACAGAGCAAGGTCTACGTTTTTTCAAACGCAACACGAAGTTATTTACCCCACAAGACTTCGATTACTCTCCTTATTTCGACATTATCAAATATCCCTTTATCGGGATTGATGAGATTGCCGCTTATCGTAACTTACCGTGGGATGACAAAGGCTTTATCTGCAATGAACAGGGGGATTGCACTTTGCCAGTCGTGAATGGCAAGGATGATGACGATATAAAGCAGGAGATTCAACAAGGAGTGTGACATGAAACGGTTATGGGTTTTTCCATTATTGCTTATCATTTTGTTGATACTCCTTTTCTATGGCTACTTTCTGGATGCACTGTTTGTCTCCGTTGCATTGTTCTTACCCTTGGTCATCCCAAGCTTCCGGCAGCAGGTGATTATTCAACCTATTCTGACGGCTTTTCGACACGCTATGCCAGCATTATCGGCCACCGAACGTGAAGCCCTAGAATCAGGCACTGTCTGGTGGGATGGCCAACTGTTTAGTGGCCAGCCTGACTGGCAGTCCTTCTTAGACAATGCCCATCATGACTTAACTGATGAAGAACAAGCCTTTTTATCTGGACCAACAGAAGCATTATGCGACCAACTTAATGATTGGGAAATCACCCATCAGCACCATGATTTACCCAGTGATGTTTGGGATTTCCTTAAACAAGAACGTTTCTTTGGTCTTATTATTCCAAAGGAATATGGCGGACTCGGGTTTTCGGCACTCGCCCATTCTCAAATGGTGATGAAAGTGGCCAGTCGCAGTTTAACGGCCGCTGTTACGGTCATGGTCCCTAATTCACTCGGGCCCGCTGAATTACTATTGCACTATGGTACGGAAGAGCAAAAGCAGTATCATCTGCCTCGTCTTGCACTCGGTGAAGCCTTACCTTGTTTTGCTTTAACGGGTTCCGAGGCAGGGAGTGATGCCAGCAATTTGCCGGATACTGGCTTCGTTTGTGAGCGTGAATTAAATGGTATTCGCACTGTGGGCATATTGCTTAATTGGGAAAAGCGATACATTACGCTAGGGCCGATCGCCACTTTACTCGGGCTCGCTTTCCATCTTTACGATCCTGAACATCTGATTGGGGATATCGATGATATTGGTATTACGCTCGCGTTGATTCCGACGGATACCTCCGGTGTTGAAATCGGTCGACGACATTGGCCGATGGGCATGGCTTTTCAAAACGGGCCCAATTGGGGAAAAGATGTGTTTATCCCTTTGGACTGGGTCATTGGTGGCGTCAAGCAAGCCGGTAAAGGCTGGCGTATGTTGATGGAATCGCTGGCAGCAGGACGTTCTATTTCTCTCCCAGCTTTAAGTGCTGGCGCTTCGAAGCTGGCCTGTCAGACGACATCTGCTTATTCCCGCGTCAGAGAACAATTCCATTCACCCCTCGGACGCTTTGAGGGTGTTGCCGATATTTTGGGTCGTATGGCGGCACTGACATACATGATTGATGCGACCCGTATTACAACGGCACAAGCTGTGATGGAAGGTGAACGGCCTGCTGTCTTGTCCGCGATTTCAAAATATCATTTAACCGAAATGATGCGAGATATTATTAATGATGCGATGGATATCCATGGTGGTAAAAGTATCTGCCTTGGCCCACATAATCCATTAGTCCATGCTTATCTAGCCATTCCCATTAGTATTACGGTCGAGGGCGCGAATATTCTGACCCGTAACCTTATTATATTTGGACAAGGATCTGTCCGTGCTCATCCCTATCTTCTTCGAGAGATAGCAGCCCTAGCACTTGATGAGGTAGATGCTGTTATAACGTTTGATCTGTTATTACGTCATCACCTTAGTTACCTAATAGGTAATATCGGGCGAAGCTGGGGGTTTTCGCTCTCTCGAGGTCTAGGTAGTACCACGCCCAACTCCCTGTTAAAACGTTATTATCAACAACTCAATCACCTTAGTGCTGCGCTGGCTGTTGCCACTGATATTAGTCTGGCCGTCCTCGGTGGCAGCTTAAAACGTAAAGAGTCTTTGTCTGCACGGCTGGGGGATGTATTAAGCCAGCTTTATCTTGCCAGCTGCACCTTGCGTCATTTCGAGTCTCAGCGCTGTGAAGATGATATCTCGCTTGCAGAATGGGCTTGTACTTATGCTATTTACCAAGCTCAGGAGGCCTTATTGGGCTTAATTGATAACCTACCTAACCGCCCTTTCGCACTGTGTTTACGGTTGATTATATTCCCGGTTGGACCTCGATATAAAGCGCCTAGCGATCAACTTGGCCATGCTATTTCAACATTACTTTTACAGCCTAGTGCGGTCAGAAGTCGACTCATCAATGGCATCTATCAGCCCCAGAGCCCGCATGATTATCTGAGCCAATTAGAGTCCGCTCTGTCCTACTGCGTTGACGCCGACCCCATTGAAAAGAAAGTCAGGGCGTTATCCTCAAGATCCCTTGATGCCGCATTAGAAAATGGTGTCATTACCGATGACGAATATAATACTGCCACCACCGCTAGAGCGGCTAGAAGTCAGGTTATTGCTGTTGATCATTTTAGCTCTGATCTTGATTTTACCGCTTCGCTTAAGGAGAGTGCGTTATGAATACTGATGCTATGCGTCCTGCCTATCCCTACCGTAAAGTGTTTATTGTTGACGGCAGCCGTACCCCTTTTCTTAAAGCCACGGGGCGACCAGGCCCGCTGACCAGTAGCGATCTTGCCTTAGCCGCCGCACGACCTTTGATGATGCGACAACCTTTTAATCCTGGCGCGTTAGACGAGGTTATTTTAGGTTGTGTTATTCCTCGCCCCGATGAAGCCAATATTGCACGGCTGGTTTCTCTTCGATTGGGATGCGGGAATGCAGTACCAGCTTGGACTGTCCAAAGAAATTGCGCGTCAGCGATGCAAGCCATTGATACCGCTGCAACGCATATTAGTATTGGCCGAAGCGACTTGGTTTTAGCCGGCGGCTGTGAAGCAATGAGCCATGCACCGGTGTTATTTAAACCGGAAATAGTGGCCTGGCTTTCAGACTGGAAAAAAACGCATGGCATTAAGCAGAAACTCGCTGCACTCTCAACATTACGCTCGAAGTTCTTTACTCCGGTTATCGGTTTAGCCAAGGGGTTGACTGATACCACTGTCAACTTGTCCATGGGAGAAACGGCTGAAGTATTGTCTTATCACTTTGATATTAAACGTGAACAGATGGATCAGTTTGCTTTATCTAGCCACCAAAAATTGGCTGATGCGATGGAAAAGGGTTATTTAGCTGAGATAGAACCCATTATCAGTCGTAATGGCTTTATTTTTGAACAAGATAATGGCTTAAGAAAAGAAAGTACGATGAGCCAATTAGCCAAGCTTAGAGCCGTTTTTGACCAAAACGGATTAGTTACGGCAGGTAATAGTGCTCAAATCACTGATGGCGCGGCTTGTGTACTGTTGGCCTCGCAAGAGGCTATTGATTATTACCATTTACCTATCTTAGGTGAAATCGTTGATACGCACTGGTCAGGTCTCGATCCCACTAAAATGGGCTTAGGCCCTGTTTATGCTTCAACAGCATTATTACAGCGCCACCAATTAGCGCTCGATAATATTGATTTTTGGGAAATCAATGAGGCTTTTGCCAGCCAAGTTTTAGCGTGTTTAGCGGCCTGGCAAGATGACACTTTTTGTCAAGATGAACTAAATCTTGATGCTGCTTTTGGTCTGCTCAACCCCAGATGCTTGAACGTTGATGGGGGTGCAATTGCATTAGGACACCCTGTCGGGGCGACAGGTGCTCGTTTGATCTTGCATCTACTTCATGTATTGAAAAGATTTGATGCCAAACTCGGCGTTGCTACATTGTGTATTGGTGGTGGGCAAGGTGGAGCGATGTTAATTTCCCGGGAAGGAGCCACATCATGAGCTCCACTGCCATTTGGAAAAAATCTGCCGATGCTAACGATCTTGTTTGCTTAAGCTTGGACATGCCGGATAGCCAAACCAATGTTTTGACCCAAGCTGTTATTGATGCTTTAGCAATCGAATTGGAGCAACTCCATGCCTCACCCCCACGTGGTGTCATTATTCGTTCTGAAAAGCAGAATGGTTTTATTGCTGGTGCCGATATTAATACGTTTTCTGAGCAAACTGATATTGAGGAAACGTTTGCTGCCCTCAAGCAAGTACAGGCTGTCTTTGACCGGCTGGCTGCTTTATCTTGCCCCACTGTGGCCGTCATCCATGGTTTTTGTCTGGGGGGTGGCCTCGAATTGGCCTTGGCATGTCAATACCGCATTGCAGACAATGCGCCTACGACTCGAATTGGTTTACCTGAAGTCAGATTAGGTATTCACCCTGGCTATGGGGGCAGTGTGCGTCTGATTGATTTGATTGGCGTTATTCCGGCAATGACCATGATGTTAACGGGTCGAGTACACTCTGCTCGTGCAGCGTATAAGCTTTCTGTTATTGATGCTAGCGTGCCAACGAGACAGTTATTAAATACTGCGCGTAAACTCCTCCTTGACCCACCCGCTCGCCACGCACCGCCTTTTTATCATCGGTGGCTTTCACATTATTCATTACGGCCTTTTGTTGGCTATCTGTTACGTAAGAAAACAGCTCAAAAAGTACAACAGAGACATTACCCCGCTCCCTTTGCCTTGATTGAATGTTGGCAAAAAAGGCCTTCTGCTCGCCAAGCTTATTTTGCCGCTGAAGCGTCATCTGTCGCGACATTGATTCTGACTCCACCAGCACAAAATTTAGTTCGCTTATTCTTATTGCAAGACCGACTCAAAACCTTTGGAAAACACGCTGAGTTTAAGGCCCATCATGTCCATGTTATTGGTGCTGGCACGATGGGGGGTGATATTGCGGCTTGGTGTGCACTACGTGGCTTAAACGTTACTTTACAAGATCAATCTTCTGAGCGTATTGCCCCCGCATTGATCCGTGGTCATATACTCTTTAAACACCAATTAAAAACGCCTTATTTAATACAAGCGGCAATGGATCGACTTATGCCCGATCTAACGGGAGCAGGTTTAGCCAAAGCTGATGTCGTTATTGAAGCTATCTTTGAGGACTTAGCAGCTAAACAGGTTTTATTTGGGAGCATTGAGCCGCAGCTACAAGACCACGCCTTATTAGCCAGTAATACCTCAAGCATCCCCTTAGAGAAAATTGCCGAACATCTCCAGCAACCCGAACGACTAGTTGGACTACATTTCTTCAATCCTGTCGCCAGAATGCAGCTCATTGAAATTGTTCATGGCCCCATGACCGATCCACAATGGTCACATAATGCTGCCGCTTTTGCCCGCCAAATAGGCCGGCTACCCTTGCCAGTAAAAAGTGCACCGGGATTTTTAGTTAATCGATTGTTAATGCCTTATTTATTAGAAGCTGTTCAGATCGTTGAAGAAGGTATCCCTGCCAGTCTAATCGATCAGGTCGCGGTCAATTTTGGTATGCCAGTAGGCCCTATTGAACTTACTGATCAGGTGGGCTTAGATATTTGCTTCTCTGTTGCTCAAATGCTTACCCCCTCATTAGGCCTTTCCATTCCCGCTTCATTAGAACAGGCTATCTCTGATGGTCACTTAGGCCGTAAAAGTGGCCAAGGGTTTTATCGCTATACCGACAATGGCAATAAGAAACTAGCTCCAAGTCATCATGCTGATCCAGATATTAATCGTGACCTGATCCAGCAACGGCTTATTTTGAGATTATTAAATGAGTGTGTCAGTTGCATGGCTGATCAAATCGTCGAGGATAGTGATCTGATTGATGCAGGTATGGTTTTTGCTACTGGTTTCGCGCCCTTTCATGGCGGACCTATGCATTACTTACAACAGGAAGGCGCGGCATCACTGTATCAGCAACTTAGCCAGTTGCAGTCCACCCTTGGAGACAGGTTTTCACCACATTCAAAATGGGAGACTTGGCTATGACTAACAAAACAGACATTATTACACCCGATTTGGCACAACATTTACCGGGTTTATTAGCAGAACGTGTTTCCCGGTCACCGGATGCTGTTGCTTGCCGACAATTTAACGAACACACGCAGCAATGGGACACTATCACTTGGCAACAAATCGCCACTATTGTTGAACACCGTAAAGCGGCATTAGCTGCAGAATGCTTTAATCCCGGCGATCGCATTGTGATTATGCTGCGCAACTGCTGCGAATGGCTTTATTTTGACATGGCGGCGTTAAGTTTAGGCCTGGTGACGGTACCACTTTACCCTAATGACCGCGCTGATAATGTGGCCTATATTCTTGAGCATTCTGGCGCTAGACTCTTGCTGCTTGAAGACTTATCTACACAGCCCGAGCTCGCACAACATACGATCTTAGCGACTTTAGATCGCATTATTTCTCTAACTCCTTCGCCTACCATGGAAACAAAGCCAGACTGCCGCTCCCTCAATGCTTGGTTGGAGTCAAGTGAACAAGATGATGTTGTCACGCCAACGGCCACTATTCAGCCCGATGATTTAGCTTCAATTATCTATACCTCCGGCACAACTGGGCCGCCAAAAGGCGTCATGCTTAGCCAGCATAATATGTTGTGGAATGCTTGGAGTGGCTTGCAAAGTATCCCTATTTTCCCAACAGATAATTTTCTGTCTTTTCTACCGCTTTCTCATACGCTAGAACGCAGTATTGGTTATTACTTACCTATTATGGCGGGTGCTTCGATTAGCTATGCCCGCTCTGTTCCTCAATTAGCCGAGGATTTGTTAACGCAGCACCCAACTGTTTTGATTAGTGTGCCTCGTATTTATGAACGCGTTTATCAAAGACTGTATGATGCACTGCATCAAAAATCGCCACTGGCACGATATCTATTTAAGACTGCTGTTGATGTTGGCTGGCATTACTTTGAATATCAACAGCACCGAGCCACTTGGCATCCTGTTTTACTGCTATACCCGCTACTCAACCTGCTCGTCGGTAAGACATTACGATCGAAATTGGGGGGGAAACTACGCGTTGCTCTATGCGGTGGTGCGCCCTTACCAGAGCATATTGCAAAGACTTTTATTGCGCTAGGCGTCCCTATTTTTCAGGGTTATGGCCTCACTGAGGCCAGTCCAGTTGTGAGCGTTAATACCCAAGACAACAATCTACCTCGAAGCATCGGCCATCCTTTACAAGATGTTGCCACCCGCTTCAGTGATACCGGTGAATTACAGGTTAATGGCCCCGGTGTCATGTTAGGTTATTGGAGAAATTCTTCTGCAACAACAGAGACCATTGATAAGGCAGGCTGGTTAAATACCGGTGATCTTGGCCACCAAGATGCCGCCGGTTTTTTACATATCACTGGACGATTAAAAGATATTATTGTGATGGCCAATGGTGAAAAGGTATCTCCAAGTGATATGGAGCTGACGATTGCTAAAGACCCTTTCATTGACTCTGTCTTGGTGATTGGAGAAGCTAGGCCATTTCTAAGTGCCTTGCTGGTATTAAATGATGGAGCCTGGCTTGAATTGGCTCAACAATGCCACATTGCGATAGTCGACCCGGAACAACTCAAATCTAATCCTGAAATAGACGCCTTTTTGCTCGGCCGGATTCAACAGCAATTACACGATTTCCCACGTTATGCACGCATTCGTAAGCTCGTCATTTCATTAGATACTTGGACAGTAGAAAATGACTTATCAACCCCGACATTGAAAGCAAAACGCCCGCAGATTCTGCAGCGCTATGCCGCAGAAATAGACCAAGTTTATGAAGGACATTAGTGATGACTCAATTACCAACAGAGCACGCGACACTCAGAATAGTTGCAAGCCCAAACGATGTGAATGCCTCGGGCGATATCTTTGGCGGGGGGGGGATGGCACAGGCCGATATTGCAGGCAGCATTGATGCCGTTCGACATATCCAGGGACGAGTTGTCACTGTTGCCGTTGAACACTTCCACTTTATTAAACCGGTTTTAGTCGGTGATGTGGTCAGTATTTATAGTGAGACTCATAGTCTAGGAAAAAGCTCTATTACTGTGACTGTTAGTATTTATATTGAACGTAAACCGATGCACGATGTTCTTGTTGAGAAAGTGGCTCAAGGACAATTTATTTATGTCCAACTTGATGATGTTGGTCGGCCTCGTACTATCTGTATCTGATGTTTTTCGTAATGCGCTGTTCTATTCATCACATCAGGCGCAAAGTCAGCATCTGGCCTGGCTTTAATAATGTCTTTGTGCTCAAGCCATTCCATTCTCGGACTTGTGCCACGCTAACATTAAATTGTTGCGAAATTTTCCAAAGTGAATCGCCCTTTTTAATTTGGTAATTAACCGTTTTAATCTTGTTAGATCCTGCTGATACTTTCGCTGTCCATACCGTTAATTTTTGTCCTATTGCTAATGTATCTTTGTACGTTTTATCGTTCCAACTTGTCAGTTGGTTGATCCCAACCTTATGCGATTTGGCCAAGTCCCACCAGTTGTCACCTTTACTCACAATATGAATCGTTTTTTTGCTGTTGTCTGGGATTTTGGCAACCTTCTTATTCGCTATTCTATTTTGACTCACAAAATCACTGGCTTTCCCGACCGACACTGGGATCAATAAATGACGACCAGCACGAATCTTATTGTTGACTAGTTTGTTGGTCTTTTTTAACACGGTTACGGTCGTTTTATATTTTTTAGCGATTACTCCTAATGATTCGCCTTGCTTGATTTTATGACGTTGCCATTGCATCCGATCTTTAGCCGGTAACGCCGCTAATTTGCGTTTAAAGTTATCGATTTTTTCTACTGGTAACACCAGTTGATGTGGGCCACCTGGTTGGGTCGCCCAATAGTTAAATCCCGGATTGAATTGATAAAGTTCATCGCTGCTTATCTCTGCTAACTTGGCCGCTAATGCTAGATCTATTTGTGACCCGGTGCCGACCACCGCAAAGACGGGTTTGTTCTCTAGCGGTCGCAAAGTTAGGCCATATTGATTTGGCTGAAAAACCAACTGGGATACCGCCATCAGTTTAGGAACATAAGCCGTCGTCTCTGCTGGTAAATCTAAAGACCAGAAATCGGTCTCTTTACCGGCCTTTTTGTTTTTCTTAATCGCTCGTCCAACCGTGCCTTCTCCGGCATTATAAGCCGCAATTGCTAATTGCCAATCACCAAAATAACCATAGAGTTTTTGTAAGTAATCTAGGGCGGCATCGGTCGATGCAACAATGTCTCTACGTCCGTCATACCAGCCATTTTGCTCCAGCCCAAACGCTTTGCCTGTCGCGGGCATAAATTGCCATAGACCTGCTGCGCCACTGTGCGAATAGACATGGAACTTAAAACCACTCTCTACGATAGGGAGTAACGCAATTTCCATTGGCATATTACGTTTATCTAATTCAGAGACGATGTAATACAAGTAGGGCCTTGCTCGCTCTGTCACTGTCTTAATGCCTTGGGAGTTCTTTAAAAACCGATCCAATTGCTTTTGTGTTGGTTTGTTCAATGGTAGGGCTGGGGTCATAGCAAAACCACGACGTACACGTTGCCAAACATCAGTTTCAGGCTCAAACTTATTCGTTGATAAAGTGTTCGGAATTGACTCCTGTGCGGTCCCATAGGTCTTTTGCCAATTAGAACCCTGTCCTATCTCTGACGTCTCAAGTTTGCCTTCAATCGTCGGTTCACCTAACGCTTCTTTAACTGTCGGTGACACTGTACTACAAGCCGTTAAAACAAGGGCAAAGAGCCAAATTAAGGCGACTGTTTTCACATTACAAAGACTTTTCATAACAGCGCATTATAGGCGAGTTACCTTTGCTTGTCTTTTAAGCTCGTCACGCTACCTTACGATGGCTGCTTGGCCGCCATGAAGGTGTGATGACATTCGGCATTTCAGATCGTTCAATCAGTCGTGATGGCGCAATAGTAAACTCCCCAAACTTTTGATTAATACCATCCATTGCTTGATTCATTTTTTCACGGTTAGGTGAAACAATGACTTGTTGAAACAGATCATTCTGTTTTTCAGGTTGTAGATTTAACGCAACCACGTGTACTTGCCATACTCCTTCACCATGCCAATATTGCGCTATGAAGTCTTGGCATAAACGAAAAATCTGTTTGCCATCGTCGGTTGGATAAGCTGTCGCTGCTTTTCTCTTCAGCCAGCCTTGTGACTTCGTCTTAAGACTGATCACAAAACTTTTTGATTGAAAACCATACTGGCGCAACCGCGCTGCTAATTTTTCAGCCATATGTTGAAAGTAAGTCAAAATAATGTGGCTATCCGTGGTCTCTGGCGGCATATTCTTACCATGGCTCATTGTCTTAGGGGCTTTGATATTGGTATCAACCTTTTCTGGCTCCAAGCCTTGTGCCATCAACCAAATACGCCGGCCAAGATTACCATAACGTTTTGCCAGAATACTCATCGGACATTTTTTCATATCACCACATGTTACCACGCCATATTGCCTCAAAAGGCTGGCGACACCTTTATTAATTCCGCTCAACTCAGTCACCAGATAAGGCGCAAGTGTTTGCTCTGCCTCTCAAGGTGGGATGATTGTTAAACCGTTCGGTTTTTCTCGTTTTACAGCAAACTTAGCGGTTGTTTTATCACCGCTGACGCCAACTGAACAATATAAGCCAGATGCTTGATAAACGACTTTTTTTATCCGTCTTGCTATTTGATTGGGTGTACCAAATAGACTTTGACAATGGGTAATATCAATAAAGGCTTCATCGATGGAATAAATTTCAACATCTGGGCTAATCTGCTGTAATGACGCCATGATATTTGTTGATAATTCAGCATAACGACTAGGCCTCGATGGTGCTTGTATCAAGTTTGGACATAACACACGTGCCAGCCTTAAGCCGCATACCTATTTTAACACCAAAAGCTCGGGCTTCGTAGGAAGACGTGATAATGGTTGTCCCTAATAGGCCGTTCGTCACCGCAACGGGCTGCTTTCGCCAGGCCGGATTATCGAATTGTTCTACCGCAGCGAAGAAACAATTCATATCGGCTAATACAATCGCTCTTGACCATGGTGGTTCTGACGAGCTCATGTCGCCTACTCTGACATCAATAAGTGCGAAGTTGACCCACGATAACGCCTTGAATGCTAATGCGCTCCGCAGGAAGTGTTACCGGCTCATAGTCGTCATTTGCAGGCATTAAAGAGATGGTTCTATTTTTATTAAATAGGATGGTTTTCAATGTCGCATCAAAGCCATCCACCAACGCAACAACGATATCACCGTGCTCGGCGGTTTGTTGTGACTGTACGACGACCCAGTCACCCGACATGATCGCTTTGTTGATCATCGAGTCACCATTAACCTTAAGGACAAAGCGACCTTTGCCAGCAAACATGCCGCCTAAATCAATTTCATCTTCGTCGGGAACAGCTTCAATCAAACGACCCGCTGCAATTTTTCCCATAACCGGGAGTGTCACGTTTGCTTGTTGTTGGGTTTCCTTCCCACTCAACTTCAGGCCACGAGAACGTCCCACTGAACGGGTCAGCAATCCTTCATTCACCAAAGCCTGAATATAGTTATGTACTGAGCCTTGCGAAGATAAGCCTATCCCTTTTGCCACTTCCGATAGGAGTGGCGAACGGCCATATTGTTCAATATATTGAACAATAAAGTCGTGAGTGTCTTGCTGACGTTCTGTTAACATTTCTCTGCCTTCTTATGTTTGAGAAAATCATAAGAAGAAAATATAGAGAAAATTTAGCTAGGGATCAAGCTTTTTCACTATCATCTTCAATTTAACGAATGCTTTTCGACGTAATCACAATCATTTTTTCGACTTGCATATCCTCTAAGGTATACGGCACGCCTCCCGTTCCTAAACCGGACTGACGTAGCCCTGCAAATGGCATCCAATCAACACGGAAAGCTGTGTGTTCATTAATCATGACCGCAGATGCGGCTAAACGATCGGAAAGATACAGCGCATTATCAATATTTGAACTATAAACTGAAGCCTGAAAAGCGACATCTAAACTATTAGCATCCTCAATGGCTTGATCCACATCATCAAAGGGATAGACACAAACAATCGGGCCAAATATTTCGGCATTTGATACTTTACTGTCTTTCGGCGGATCAAATAATACTGTCGGAGCGTAACAATGATTTGGCAAGGTGTTAGCACCACAGAGTACTTCTGTCCCGACATCGACTGCTTCTTTTACCCATTCTGCGACACGTTCTACTTCACCTTCTCTAATAAGTGGTCCTACTTCTGTTTTATCAGATAGGGGATCTCCAACCACCATGTTTTGTGCTGCTACAGCAAGTTTTTCTGCCACCTCTCTTGCAATGGAACGGTGTACATAAAGGCGTTGTACTGATACACACACTTGGCCAGCATGATAAAAGCCTCCTTTTGCCAGTGATGGCACTGCACTATCAATGTCGGCATCTGCGGTCATAATTACCGGTGCGACACCACCATGCTCTAGGGCACAACGTGTCCCAGGCGCTAATTTAGAACGTAAATACCAACCCACTCTGGCGCTGCCAATAAAGCTAAAGAAAGCGACGCGTGGATCTGTGACCAATGCTTCTGCAATATCGTGGTTTTCAGGTAATAACACCTGACACCATTCAGCAGGTAAGCCCGCTCTATGGAAAATATTAACCAGCCTAAAACAGGATAAAGGTGTATTCTCTGCCGGCTTAACAACAACCGGACAACCTGCCGCGATCGCCGGTCCTACTTGATGCGCAATCAAGTTTAAAGGGTGGTTAAAAGCACTGACGGCAACGACAACCCCGATGGGTTCTTTGTTCATGATGGTAAAGCGATGCTGTGAAGCGGTATTAAGCGCCATTGGCACCGGTACCGCGACATCATGACGCAAAGTATCAGCACACAGACGGATACTGTCAATACATCGAACCATCTCAACCTGTGAATCTAATAAAGGTTTACCGCCCTCTTCTGCTGAGCCTTTCGCCAAGCTATCTGCTTCGGCTTCCATTAATCCGACTGCACGTTCTAAGATGGCAATTCTTTCAGCAACTGATAACCACTGTTGTCGATCAGAAAATAAACCTTGTGCTGTCTCGAGTGATTGATTCACATCTTGCAACTCAGCAGTTTCAACAGTCGCAATCAGATGATCATCATAAGGCGAACTCACCTCAATTTGATGATCATTGCGTTTGTCTCTGCCTGCCAGCATTAAAGGGAAATGTTCAACGTTATTCATGTTCACTCTGCCCTTATAAGATGCAAATTTTTTCTTTTAAACCTTCGTTCAAAATAGAATGGTTCAGCGAATAATCGACGGCTAATTCAATCAAGTGAATACCTTTTATTTCTAAAGCCGTTTCAAGCATTTGAGTAAATTCGGCATGATTTGTTGGCCTATGCCCGTGTGCACCATAGCTTTCGGCATATTTCACAAAATCAGGGTTATTGTAATCTAAACCAAAATTATCAAACCCCATACCTTCTTGTTTCCATTTGATCATGCCGTAGGCATTGTCATTCAGAATAATCACCACCATATCAAGGCCAAGCCTGACAGCCGTTTCCATTTCTTGTGAATTCATCATAAAACCACCATCACCGCAGATGCTGACCACTTTACGATTTGGGTTAATGAGTTTGGCCAACATGGCCGATGGCAAGCCTGCACCCATGGTTGCTAAGGCATTATCGAGTAATAAGGAATTGTTTTGATAACAAGGATAATTACGCGCAAACCAAACTTTATAGACGCCATTATCTAAGGTCAGAATACCGTCATCGTCAAGTTTTTCACGAATAGTGCGAACCGCACTTTGTGGCAACATTGGGAAACGGGCATCTTCACTATAAAGTGATAAACGTGTTGAGACTTCTTCTTTAACGCGATAGAAATAAGTAAAATCCCAATGTGCTTGTGGTTCTAATTCTTTCGTTAAGCGGTTAACCGATGTTGCAATATCCCCTGCCACATCTAGTTGAGGGAAATAAACCGGGTCAATTTGTGCCGGTTCGAAATTGACATGAATCACTTTTGCTCCCCCTTCTTCCATAAAGAAAGGTGGCTTCTCGATCACGTCATGGCCAACATTAATAATCAGATCTGCACGATCAATTGCACAGTGCAAAAAGTCATGATCTGATAATGCCGCAGTGCCAAGATAAGCAGAGTGGCGTTCATCAATGACTCCTTTACCCATTTGGGTATTAAAGAAAGGAATGCCCGTTTTTTCAATAAATTCGGTCAATGCAACACTGGTTCTTTTTCTATTTGCGCCTGCGCCCACTAGTAATAATGGCATTTTGGCACTTTTTAGCATCTCTATCGCTGCTTCTATCGCATGACTGTCTGCATCTGGGCGTCGTGTGGTCGCCACTGGATACACTCTGTCATCAGCATCTTCTGCAGCAATATCTTCTGGCAACTCAATATGTACCGCACCTGGACGCTCTTCCGTCGCGAGCCTGAAGGCTTCTCGTACTGTCGCTGAAATGCTACTGCCATGAACCACTTGTTTGGTATATTTGGTAATTGGTCGCATCATGTTAACGACATCGATAATTTGAAATTGGCCTTGCTTGCTAGATTTAATCGGCTTTTGTCCCGTGATCATCAACATTGGCATGCCACCCAATTGCGCATAAGCCGCTGGGGTTACAAAGTTAGTCGCCCCTGGTCCCAATGTCGCGAGACAAACACCTGGCTTACCCGTCAATCGACCATACGTCGCTGCCATAAAACCTGCACCTTGTTCGTGGCGTGTCAGAATTAACTTTATCGTGGAACTTCTAAGAGAATCGAGAAAGTCTAAATTTTCCTCGCCAGGGATGCCGAAAATATATTCAACTCCCTCATTTTCTAACGCTTTAACAAATAAGTCAGATGTCTTCATTGGTGTGACTCCTTATCACTAGTCAGAGATAGTTTGGCCTTAGTCACAGACCTAAATTTGTTTTATCATACTTTCAATAAAAAACACTAGTTGCTTGACCGCAAGAATTAGACCTGTTTCATCTTTTCCTTATCTTGGTACATCGAAAGGTCTGCGAACTTGAGAAGCGCTTCTAATGTATTGCCTTGTCCAGGGAATGATGCCATGCCTATGCTGGCACTCATTTGTAACACGACATTTCCTTCTATTATTGGTTTTGCAATCGCCATTTTTATTTTTTCTACCAATAATCGACAATTGTCTAAATCATCAATACCACCAATTAGAATACTAAACTCATCCCCGCCAATTCGTGATACGGTATCATTGTCTCTAACACAGGTTTTCATTCTACTGGCCACTTTCTTTAATACGATATCGCCCATGCCGTGGCCAAAAGTATCGTTAATCAGTTTAAAATCATTCAAATCTATATAGAATAATGTCAATTTCTTATTGTTTCGTTTCGCTAGCACGATAGCAGACTGAAAGCTCTGTTTTAATAAGGTTCTATTGGGTAGATTGGTCAAACTATCTATTTCTGCCAGCTGTTTGAAGTACATCGCTTGCTCACGTTCTTGCGTGATGTCCATGAACATCGCAATATAATTTTCAATCTCTCCATACCGATCATGTAAGAGTTTAATTGTTAAGCTTTGTAAATAAACTTCACCACCTTTACGGCGACTATAAACTTCCCCTTTCCATACCTCTTTATCGTGTAGATGATTCCAAAACTCTTTATAGAAAAGCTCATTATCTCGGTCTGAACTTAACATCTCTGAATGATGACCTAATACTTCTTCAGCTTGATAGCCTGTTATTTCTGTAAAGGAATTATTAACACGAATGATCAGGTTATCTTTATCCGTCACCATAATCGCTTGGGGCGTCAATTCACAGACTTGGTTTCCGAGTCTCAACTGTTGTTCATTTTTCAGACGTTCCGAAATATCGAGCACCGAGGCGAAATAACAATCCTGGCTCATATGATGAATGCTTTGAATATGCACTTCAGCTGGATACAACCCTTTAACTGACTGGATAACCGTCTCAAAACTCAATACTGACTTTTCTTTATTTGAAAGCGGCGCCAATAAGTCCCTAAATTGCTCCCGGTCATAAAGCGGTTTTAAATCAACTGGACTGAGTTTAAGCGCTTCATTAAAAGAGACACCCAAGGCATCTAGCGTGGCATTATTCACAAATTCAAATCGTAGATCTTGCCCGTTAAAAATATAACTCCTGGTTTGGCTACGGTTAACGGTTTCGTAAAGTATATTCCGCTCCTTGACCACATAAGAAATGATTGAGCTAATCAAAGCCATGACCATGAAGTAGCTCCAAAATAAAACCAAGTTTTCTTGCAAATCTTGCCCGACAAAAAAACCTATCTGTTCGGTCAGCCCCCAAACACCTATTACCGTATATTCAAACACAATCAAAGTCGTCACCACTTGGCCAAAACGTAATATTGACCAGACCAAAGGAATAGTTAATAAATAACTACTTTTAAGCACTATTGTGAGACCAAAATCCATCCCCATCAGTACCATTAAAGCAATGACAGTTGAAGAAGTGATTAAAAGTAAAGCTTCAATAGATTGCTTTATGGGTATTTTCAACAATGCCACGGGAATATAAAGTAATAACAAAGGTGTTATAATTACGACACCCAAGACATCACTCATCCACCAATTCATTAATAGACCGCTATCGTCTAGTAATGTTGGACTCAACACAATATAACTACTGCCTCCGATTAACATACTCGATACGGTTGTTAGGCTAGCCACGAACACCAATGATAAATAATCATTTATCCGGTATAAATTAACTGAAAAAGGTAACATCCTTAGCAAAAATAATGCTAGAGTGGGCGTCAATGTGTCACCAGCCGCTATCGCGATGCTTGTCCAGAATGAGCTGCCCATCATGAGACAATTCATCAATGCGCCAGAAAATATACCTAGGCCATAGTGGATTCCAAAGCGGATAAGTATAGCTAAGGCAAAGCCAGCGGCAGGCCAGATAATCGTGAATTCATGCTCAAATGAAGCAAACTCTAACGTGAGAAAAGACAATAAGCAATATAGTGATGCTACCAGGCATTGACAGGTTAAGTTACCTGTATTTCTTAGAGTAACTGCCGTCACTTTCTGTTTTTACTAAAGATGTTTTCTTCGAGCCATAGCGTCAAATTACGAATTGATTTCGACTTGCTCATTTTCTTTTCAGACGATACGAGTTCACTACTCAGTAACTGAATAATGTAATTTGCAACATCAGAGATACGTTGCTGCTTATACCTGCTTATCGCTTTCAATTCATCAAAAATGTATTCAGCGCTTAAGCCCGTCCTACTTATTAGCAGGCCGATCGCAATACCAATTAAACGGTTACTCTCAATTTTTTCGGTAATGTCCCGATCCCGCCTCGAATACTTCTTGCGGATCCGATGACGATGTAAACCTAGTTGGATATTGAGGCAAATGCTCGTTGCTGAAGGCTCTTCTATAAAATAGCCGACGGCATCATAGAATACCCTCACAATCTGCTCATTCGTCGGCAACTCTTTAATACCGTAAATCAGAAATGGGGGACTATTATTTTTAAGTAGCTGTTTACAGAGTTCTAATTCTGAAACATCAACAATATAAATATCAGAATCAGTGACACTCTCTGCTTCAACTACTTTGGGTTCGAAACTTAGGTGATAGCCAACGCCTTGAAGCTCTTGTTGATATTGTGTAAATACTCCTGACTTAATGCCACAAACCGTGACATATATCGGGTTACTACTCTCTTTTTGAACGGCACTCATCATCCCAGCATCCTTGTGTAAGTTGTGCTAAGGCGGGGTGTCGGCCAGCATTATCTTTCTCGTCTTTTCTTTAACACCTACCTTGTTGTCATGCTAGGTAACTGCAAGCCATCTTATCCAGCTTCTATGATTACATTATTGACACTATAATGTCTAATTGATTTATCCGATAATCATTATAATTAACATCATTACAATCCCACCTTACTCAACGCTAGGTAACCTTTCCGGTCTTGGCTCTAGGAGCCCGTCGGACTTAGCCGTCAATCCTGTATAATAGCCACCTCAATATTTAGTACTTTCATAAAATGAAAAAA
>SCLE01408935.1:0-11021 GCA_004367955.1 Bathochordaeus stygius | reverse complement strand
CATTTTAAACTAAGTGCGTTAGAAAAAAAATAAAAAGGGGCCCTATAAGCAACAATCGGAATTTTGCACGTCAAAAACTGATGCTTATAGGCCCCCCTTTATCTAAGTTTCAAGAAGTCACGTAACCCAAAACTCTAATTTAACTGAAAGGTTTATCGCGACGCATAATCCGGAAAACTGGTTGACCTTGGACTTTTATGGTCTTTTTTTTTAATAGAGGGGGTAAACCTTCGGCGCTTGGTTAACTTAGTCTTTTGAATTTTGAGTTATTTTCGGAGATTTGATCGTCCAAAGTTGGTCACTTCGCTGAAAACCCTAAATGAATGGTTTACCGCGACCCATAATCCGAAAAACTGGTTGACCTTGGACTTTTATAGTCTTTTTTTAATAGAGGGGGTAAGTCTTCGGCGCTTGGCTAACTTTGTTTTTTGAATTTTGAGTTATTTTCGGAGATTCGACCGCCCAAATTTGGTCACTTCGCTGAAAACGCTAAATGAAAGGCCTCAGCCCTTCTTTTAAGTGAACTACGAAGGGTATTGTCGGTCAAAGTAGCGTCTATGGGATGGACAATATACTCCCCAAGCGTTAAGCATTTTTATACCATTTTGGACACATTAAAAAAGTTTTTATAGCAAGTTCGTTGTTATTAGGCAAAAGGGGGCCCTATAAACACAATCACAAAAATCGCAGGGAAAAACTGTTGTTTATAGGGTACCACCCTGTTATTATATTTACGTGTTCAATGACGATCCTGAGCGGCCAAATCGCGGTGGGCTACATCAGGCAGTAAGTCTAAAAATATTAGCGATCTTAAAAAATAGAGTAACGCTTTGAATGTAATCGATTACCCGAACAAACGGGCCGTAATGATTGAGTAAAATAAATAATATTTGATTACACCGCAAATTAGACATTATATTAATTTCGGTTCGATTAGAAATTATCATTGCCAAAACTGCTGACAAGCAGTAATTCAGTTAGGATCATGATAATGTTCGTTTGCTAAATAATGCTCTGGAGGGTAATTTTAATTTTTTCGTATACATATATTCTTTCAGTGGGGTAAATGTAACTTTTTCCTGCTAAGTAATGTTCTGTGGGTTGCAAATGTAACTTTTTCTGCCAAACAATGTTCTGGAGGGGGCAAACAATTATTTTTTCCGCTAAATATTTTTTTTGGGTGTGCAATCCGTTCCGGCCTTGGTTAGTGATTGAGCGTAGAACATAGGCGTAGAGCGAACATAAATTAACAGTAACGAACAGTAATGGTAATTACAGGGGTGGGCCCTCTAAGCAACGGTTTTTGGCGACGATTTTCCGATCGTTGCTAAGAGGGCCCCTGTACTTCTTAGCAACGAACTCAATTTTAAAATCTTAAAATTACACAAAATTGTTATTTACGGGGCTTTGACAGCTAAAGGACAGCACTCCATGCGCCCATTTATATTCACCACATGCGTGAGACCTTCTCAAAGTATGATAGAACTCTACCGTACTTTATAGCAACCCACTTATTATTCAAATCTTAACATTACGTTTAACTGAAAATTATGAAGCTAGAGCGCAAAAGGGTTCAGGGATACTTCCTCCCACCCGTATTTACTACATCCGGAAGGTATTCAGAACCATACGCAACGTCTTCGAGAAGATAATGAAGGTGATGTTCAAACCGAAGATGCGAGCGACATTTCTAAGGAGTCTTGGTAAAAAAATATAAAAATAACTTACTTTTTTTCAAAATCTTCCACAAAAAAGTTGTAAAAAATATAAATCGTTGCTAAGAGGGACCGTATCTAAGAGGGACCGAGAAACGTCAAAATCAATTTTCGGTGCTAAGAGGGACCGTTGCTTAGAGGGCCCCTGTATATCTCTATAATTACCACAATATTTTTCAAAACCAAGTTTAAAACAATTGTTTTGGCTTGCGTCAATCTTGGTAGGTGATAGAAACACGCAATGACTTTAGGCATTTATTAAAGTGAATACAAGATGTTGGTTACAGATGGTGGTTATTGATCATTTACCGCATTTGCGACCCGAAGAGATTTTTGGTCAGCATCGGAATGTTCGGACATTAATTCAATTGCAATTTTAATTTTACTGATTCTTTCCAGAAGTTTTTCGCATTCGTTTGCATATTGCATTCAGGTTGAGGATTGCATTATTTTGAAGCGTCGGATTTGTTTCTTTGATTTCTTTTATTGTATTTGTGTAATTCCGTTTTCGCCATAGTTTTAATTTTGCTGCTCTTCCAATATTATCCAATTTATTGTGAAAGGTTTGAGAATGCTCTCCGGATGTTGTAAGAGTGTGTGGACGCACTCAGACCTGAATCCACTAGGCGCGAGTGGTTAATAATTACAAATTTAGTATTATTCTGGGGTTTCAGGTAACTTAGTGGTACCTGAATGTCCCTGTTTGGAACGATTTTCTGACTTGTGATTGACCCGACAATATCCACGCACGTTGTTCCTTTATTTGTGTCTGAACCTACATATTTTATAAATGAAATGAGAATAATGCGAAGGTATTACTACTTGACCCTGGATGTACCTACTCCCCCACACCAAGTGAGGGACCTGGTGACCTTGGCATGCTTACCGATACTGTAATATGTTTGTCGAAACCAACTACTAGAACTGGGGCAGATGAAAACATTCTGGAGATTAAAAAATTATATTTCCTTGTAATTCGAGATGAATCTAATACAATCATATTCAGCAGAAGTGGAAAGATATTAACATATGTCGCAACAAACGAACTGTAGGCATTGAGGTTGCGTTCTATATACATTAAGAAAATATCATGTGCTTTGTTTTGTACAAAATAATTAATTTTCCACAGTTGAAGAGTTGAAGCCCGCTTGTCGCCATTTAAACTAGGTTGAGTTGCATAGTAGTTTAACCATCATGTGGTAGATCGAAAGGTCACACCGTTATCTTAATAACCGGTCTAGCCAAGCAATGGCTACTGTAAGTTTACCGAGCGCTTGGTGTCTTATATTTTTTCCGAGAGCGTTTAACCCGCAGAATTGTCCTTTGACCAAAGTTAAAAATTCCATAATACGAAAAATAGGCAGGGGAGGCAAGAAGACATTCTGCATAAATTTAACCAACAGCCTCTCTTACTTGCCACTTTATTTATTTCGAAATGGTGAATCCATAGTTGAAATCAGGTTTGCTTCCTAGTTTGTCGGTAGTTTTGTCGGTAGTTTATTGTAATGGGCCTTAATTACCTTTGTTCTAATGCTAATAAGGGCATGAATTAGTATACATAACTGAGCGTATGTATCTTTTCTAACATTATAATTTAAAAAAAAAATAATGTTTAGTTAGGGGCCTTAACCCTGTCAGGTAAGAAAACTGATTTTAAAAAAGGTGTGGTTTATCATATAAAACTGACTAGGCCAAATACTGATAATTTCTTCGTAGAAATGACTTTTAATTCTATGTCGAAACAAAGTATAAAGCCTGCAATGCCGTAAACATTGTTGTGCAAAACTACACCTAAAACTGGAAATAACATTGGACACGGTCTGTGTGTCTGACACAACTCCGAAAGGTTGGAATTTCGCGGAACATGTTTCAATTGAGAATGTGCTGGACATTACAAATTATGATTGTGTTACACACTCTCATACAAGGCGGTGCGTCAGAAGAGATTCAAACGATGAAGATTGTATAATACGGTATGCACCTGGATGTTGTACATCGCAATCAAAAGAGGCATGAAGAGAAGTCCGAAATTCGGTAGTGAGCACGTGCAAAAACATTCAACGTTAGAAACAGACAAAATGCTAACCACTGTAGAATCCAATCAAAATTTAGGTTTTGACGAAAGTGCTAATCGCCAACCAGTCAATTTACTTTATAGGTAGGCCTGTATTATGTCGTATAATATTATTTTCTACTTTATAGTCTAAACATTTTCCAGAAATCCGGCAAAAATGCTAAACGCCTGGGCGGAAGTAGCCTTGAAACCTTTTGCGCTATAGTTTCATAAGTTTAAGTACAATAGAGTTTTATCATACTGCAAAAATTATTTTAAAAACTTTGAGAAGGTCTCACGCATGTGGTTAATATAAATGGGCGCATGGAGTGCTATCCTTTAGCAAAAGCCCAATAAATAACAATTTTGTGTAATTTTAAGATTTTAAAATTGAGTGCGTTGCTAAGAGGTACAGTGGGGCCCTCTTCGGAACGATCGGAAAAATTGTCGCCAAAAACCGTTGCTTAGAGGGCCCCCCTGTATGATAGTTGTTTAATATTCTAATTCATATTTTTGAGGGGTAGGCCTAATTTATGTTTTACTTGATACATGGTTTTCCAAGATAGTTGGGTAACATAAGTACGGTACCCTTTCATTTATCTAGACACCCGTATATCTTATCACTTACCTTTATCTAAACACTTTTTTTCCAAATGGTCAGTTACCCTTTATCTATACATTTTTTTCCTGACGTCGAAATTTTTTAAAACTTCTAGAAAAAATGTATACTTACACACTCTTGATTGAACGTAAGATTTAGAAGTAATGTAGGGTTTTATGTGACATTTTTTGTAGAATTGGCATAGTCAGTAATTTTTCGTTTTTTTTGCTAGTGCAAGGAGTGCACTCTATGCTGGCGCAACGCGTGCTACCCTTTAGCTGTCAAAACCCCGTAAATAATAATTTTGTCTAATTTTAAGATTTTAAAATTGAGTGCGTCGCCAAAAACCGTTGCTAAGAGCCCCCACCTGTATTTTTGTTATTAAAAATGTTAAAAAGTTTGAAATCATTTCCATAACTTGGTTCGATCCATAACTGGAATAACCGCGGATAAAATTATGCAAGTTAACTCTGATAATATAATGAAGAGTTAATTGTTTAAAATTTCTTTTTAATTAATAATAAAAATATACCAATTTGGGATACGGCCAAAATTACGAACTAGGCTAGACAAATGGCAGCCTAATTATACCATTAACAACAGTTTCTTCCAAAAACTAAGTTTAAGGATTCGGATTACCAAATTAGCCCCAAACTTAACGTAAAAAAGTTTAGGGGCTAATTTGGTTAATTTCGCGGGGTGGGAGGGGGGCTAACTAAAAATTTTGGGGTGGCTAATTTGGTAAACTAAGAATTCCACTAGGGGTCTCACCACCCCCTAGATACGGCTCTCACCACCCCCCTAGATACGGACCTGGTTTGAACGTACAGGGTTTATTAATCGTTGCCCTGAATGTTCAAACTATATACCATGAGCTTACTTATTTTTTATATTTATGAGAACTTCGTTACTTACCTGATTGATACCTTATAAGTGAAGGCCGCAAAGAAATATGTCGGAAAGAAGATATTCCCTTCTCTTAACGCGTCAAGTGACCCGGTAAGTTAATTGGTCATTCATCACCCACCATTTCTACCTCTACTGCAAGATCACGTTGGTCGCGTCTCTAACTGTAGAGATTTAGCAATCTTTAAACACGATACTTTGACAGTATTCGTCCTCACCAATTAAATGAAGAATTATATAGAATGTAGTACTTCTACAAATTGTCTGAAAACAAAATGCTCGGACATTAATTCATGCCTGAAAATATCAAAATATTTTGCTGGTTTAATCGTATAGTGGAATAGCATAGAAATATCTTATACTATACGGGGGGGTGCTTGGATGAAATTTACATGTGTTGTATACCAGCCCTGTAGCTTTCATATGCCGCTGAGAACTATATTTCTCTCTCCCAGTACAATATTGTCCCTCTGTATCTATGTATCAGGTAGATAAGCGGGCATAGTTATTCTCATATATCATTTATACCTCGGGGGACCCCACATAGTTATCCTGGAGAACTTATAATCGTATGGCTTAATTCTACATGTTCTAGTATATCGTTTAAGTCACAGGGGATCTGGGCCTTGCTGTAATCTACATCTTCTAATCTGTACATGTACTAGGTTTAAACCCAGTAACTATTGGATCATAAATTAGGGGGCGCTAATGTCCTCTCCCCTGAATAATCTAATTGATTTTGCACATTAATGGAAAGACTACCCTATATTAGTCAGCACATACAGGGGCTGACTAATCATGCGAGACAATTGAAGCAGCTCTGCATTCGTAAGGTACATAATGTTGCTCACGATTTGGGAATGTACCAGGAACGTATAATGCATTATCTGTGTCTTGAGCTCCGAGCATGCCACATGTCGCAGAAAGGTCTTAACATAAAAAAATGAATTATGCGGTATGAATGGAAAGTGATTGCTGGTCTAACCAAAATAATAATGTCAAAATTAAAATTAAAAGTGACACCGGTCCTCTAATCTACATTTAATTGCAGTGTAAGTATATTTATTTATATCTAGTTGGTGTCAAGTTCATTTCCTATTTTAGAATTACACCCGTTTGATATGGTCTGTAAAGTACGTCGCAGCTGTATCAACCCAACCCTCCGTGTATTTATTTCATTTATATTTAGCACTACATGACTTTGTGGTACATTACAAATATCCACAAATAATTTAGAATACATTAACCCTATTTCTACGGGGCGAAGAATAAACAGAGTACTGCAAAATTTAAAGCGGTTGATTATCCATATAATTAAAATGTGAACTAATTAAAAACGTGACAAGTTAGCTTTCATTGTGCGATATCTCGCTATCTACATATTATCTCTAGATGTTAATAATAACCTCAGTTATAATAAGCTATATTTTTTTTATTTTCCGTTGCTCGGTTATTGAAATACGACCGTAAATCAAGATGGTTAAAAACCGAACATATAAATGACAAAATATATACTTTGAACGAAATATTTTTATTGATAGTTTGTTTTCTCTTTCATGCTGACCATTTTCAAGCAATTTGGATATTATAGAAACCCGTTGGAAAAACAATCAATATTCCGGATCAGAAAAAACGGATCAGAAAAAACGAAAAAATGCGCTCGGAAAGTTCATTATCATCGGCAGCGGGTTTTGTGTGACACTTTTTCTAGAATTGGCATTTTCCAATCTACAATTTTAAGTTAATTTGATACTAATCTATCTATACAAGAAAGAAGATAAATTATCAAACGACAAAACGAAGAACCCAGTCTACGAAAGCTGGCCAGAATAGCAGGTAAGGCAACGTAGTTTTTATCAAGTGTATAGGTTAGAAATGTAATCTGAGGATGAATCATTAAATTATGACTAATTCTTGGAATGTTGTGAGATGTAATCAGTCTTGATATTTTGTATCTGTAAATGATTATATTATCAATAATTATTAATGAACGCATACGATGTTTATAGGGTCGGCTTGTAGCCTTCTTGATACCGAACTCGGCTTGGGTTCTTAAAACTCAAAAATATATTCTCAGAATTATTTTTCAAATGTAGTAAGCAATGGGCCTCACTCGTGACATACAACTGTGATATTTCTCGAATATTCGAGGACATATTTATTTTCCTTGGCGTAATCACGTCTACAAATGACCAAAATAATTCCCACCCCAGAAAGTTGTTGCTGCTTTGTACGAGAACATTCCGATCTCTATTTTATGTAAATGAATTAATAGCCTGTGTTCTTAGAAAACATTGCATGTTAACCATTACTTTACGATAAATAATACGATAATAAATTAAAATAATATACCATTTCTTTACCCATTTTGTTTTTTGAATTCGGTATGTTTATTCATAACAAACTTGCTCAGTGGCCTATTAAACCTATTAATTACACTCTCCAGAATAATGACAATGTATGCTATTCGGGTTATTATATCTCAAACTATGCAAGTTATGCGACGTTATGACCTTATGACAGCCAATCGAAAAGCGTTATCGTATGAGTGGACAAATAAATCGGGAAAATATAGCCTTTGATTGGTAACCACCCAAACTACGGCCGGCACCCGCAAATATTTATATCTACTTCTATTGGTTCCTGGAGCATATTGTATTGCTATTACGAGCAGATTCCGGCGGGATATAAAGTTTTGTTGTTGCGAAAGGAGTCCACTGATGCTAAGCATCACCATATGAGTTGGATTGGAGAGCTCGAAGGGGTTAAAACCAATCAGTGGGTATTAAAAATCAAAGACAAAAATGGGAATTCAGATTGAGTCACCGTCATCATTCCAGAAAAAACGGCCCGAAATTTTAGCGGTCATGGATGACGCGCTGATTGACCTGCCCATTAATGCGAGTTTTATGGGATTTATTAATTTATTAAACAAAGTGCAAAATTTGTAAATAAATAAAGTATGATGGTCGTGTTGCGTATTTATACGCTTGTCGTTTCGGGTTGATTACCATCTCGTAGCATTCTCGGTCACACATGATAGTATCTCCAACTGTGCGAGTGCCATAGAATAAAGTTTTCAATGATTGAAATCACGGTACCGTATCAAGGTACACTCCCGGTGAAGTTGGAAGGCATGACTTCCCTAATAAATTGATGTTGACAAATTGTTTGCCGAAGACATAACAACAGAAATGAAAACAGACTCAGGCCTATGGTTTTCATTTATAGTTTCTGAAAGACTGTATAAACCCTCTCCTTGGGGGCAGAAAGTCAACCGATTGCCTATATGACTCTATCTGATGAAATGATATGTAAAACTATTTCAGCCAGCAATGTTTTAAATCCGTCTAATCGGTTACTTTGTTTACTACCAGCATTGCGGATGACTTTGCATACAAATTGATCTTCTATTTCTGTAAATAGGCAGTTAATTTGATTGAATAGCTAATTAAACTAGGAAATACACCGGACATTATATACTTCCGACTGGTTTACATGGGATACGGCTAGTGTAAAGTATCATGATTATCGATCCGTGAAAAAATGCAGATATTATTTTATGCGGTCCAATTTAAGCTCTCAAGAAACTATATGACACACAGTTACCTTGATTAATTTAGATATTATGCCTACAAACGACAGTTGAAGGGAAGGGGCCGCAGAGACAGGCCACCATCAAATGACATATTCCGTTTACGGCAAATGCATCTAGAATAAATAATTGTATAACCGATAAAATTTCCGTTTCGCTTCTTTGGAAAACAGGCAAATACGGCGGCGTCACGTTAACGCGGTTCATCCCTTGGCAGCGGCAGGTAATATATGTTTTTCCCCGAATGACATGGTGGTGAGTTTTAATTGGGTCTTTTGGCAGATATAATGGACAAGCAATATTTCCGCGATGTTTGTGCAAACGCCAAAATGAATCAAGCGTTTGTTTCGCAGGCAACGTGAAGTGGAGTTAACCCGCGGTGGGATAATTCTTCCAAGTAAACACATTTTTGAGGTAAATGTCGCGGGATACCGTCGAAATTGGTTGACGGTTAATTTCCTTCCAGCCAATTGTGTGTTTTATTACGGGTACATACCGGATGGGGACGATAAGCTGCAACACTAATTCCCCCTAATATTAAGGTAATTATAACCATGCTTCTGTCGATTTTTTGTTCTGTCGGAGAGTGGGGGGATGGGTAAGCTAGTGAACAGTTCAAATTGGCCGATTAGATTAAATAAAAAAAATATGGATCAAAGAAATTTAATAAAAAAATCCACGCTGGTTTTTCCAAAGCTCAACTTGCTAGAGACCTTATGTGCCATGTAAATACAGTATACAAGGAGAGCAAGTTGACGGAGAAAGGTGAAATTGTGGTGAAAATGGTCGAAAAAAAAGGAATCGATCAAGGTATGCTGAAGCACAAATTGAAGCCCTGAAGACGAAAATCACCGAAAATCAACGAAAATGAAATCTAGGGTTGGCTAGATACTTAAAACTGGATTATACCACGTGTCGTCGACATCCTATCAAAACAATCGGATATAAATCGCGTTGAACTACTAAAAAAATAATTTTGAGTAGAGCAATCAGAGATGTAGGCAACAAATTTTCAGACCATGTTATCACCTTCATCGACCATAACCAAGTAAAATAAACCCCCTCTATTTAGGAGGTTAAAGGGTAGCTGATGTTAACCCAAGCCTTAAATTTTAGCAACACAGAAGCGCCCCCGGAACGTTATGTACCTCGGTATCATTATATCGGAGGGGTGTAAATGTCGCTCCTGCGGATTCCGAAGGACATACAAATTACCAGTGATGATTATATTCAAATGTTAGGGACGGAGCCCCTTCCCATACAGCGAAGAACATACACGCATGGGTCGAAAAAACATGCAAAATTACTGGTCCAAATATATTTGGCCCCTATCATATCCAGACTTTAACGCGATACACTATGGTATCTAGAAAAACCTCCCAACATTTGAACTAATTTGGCTGTGTGGTTCAGAAGATACGTAAGAAACTATGCATTGAATAAGAAGGCAGGCCCTTTACGTAAATTGATAGGCCATTATCACTAAACTCGGGTCTTTTAAGGGCTGCCAATTTTGTTTATTAATATTTGAGTTATACTCACTTTAATGTTAGGGGGAATGAGTGTTGCAGCTTATCGTAAAGCATACTCTTGGCTTCAAGGAAGACAAGCGCGAAGGTAACCGGTCTGAACTATTAACCCGTGGGTTTATATGCCACGACTGCATAGCTCCTGATAAATACACTGTCGTCCGGAATATATGAACTTTTGGGCGTGGTCAATACGGGGATCAAGCACAAAATATGATGCAATACTTTCTAAACTTTCGCCCCGGCCGGCCTGAAACTTAGATTCCGCTAAATACCCCGATTGGAGTATGAGGTGATATGCTGTGAAATGATCTAAATTTGGTAATTCTAAAGGAATGTAACCAGGTGCTTTAACGATTATTCACTTCGTTCTAAATATTATACCAATTTATCCAATTTGTTAACGTCGAATAACTGCAAAATAGTCAATTAGAAAGTCATATCAATAATTGTAAAACACAAATTGAAATACAAAGCAAAGTATACAATACCATAATACACGTGTTTGTCAAGCATGATATTTAATATTAGTACATTTTGGTGGGAAACACATGTGTAATATACAAACTGTGTTAATCTATTTATTCAATTGAATTTTTTAACTGAATATTGTAAATCCCCC
>SCLE01408821.1:0-11021 GCA_004367955.1 Bathochordaeus stygius | reverse complement strand
TGTATATTTGCAATTTCTCTTCGACACTTATTTTGATACGTGTTTCTGTTTTTTTCTCGCTCATAATTAGAAAATAATATTTTTCATATAAATGCATCATTTATTGTCATCAATGTGAGATACAGAGATAACAGATGACTTCACAAAAAGCTATATTACCGTTTCGTTTCTTATTGTTGAAGAACATTTTCATCCGGATCCCAGTTCGTCTGATCGCAGCTGCATTACTTCATCTGATTCATCGTGCAGGTCACCATTTATTGGTAATTCGTAGTTCACATTCCCCTATCATTGAGCACATTATTATCTTAATATGATTTGCAGTTGAGACTTATAGTTCACGTGAGATAATCTCTCTCTATTTTTAGGTTTTCAACACATAATAATTGGTTATTGTTTATTGCGTTTTCCAGTTTGTTCATTTCCTCAGTGAAGGCCACTTGGCTCGCGTCACTGCTGAACGTCTCTATCTAGGGAATGTAACAGTCATTAGGGTTGGGTAAGTATTTTTAAACCTTAATATAGTTATCGTATGCCTTCTCGCAGAAATAAAGATTTGTGCATTTTTTGAGGAAACCAAGCTGACGATACTTGTGCCTTGGCGTTTTTCGCATCCTATTGGCAATTTTAATTGTGCATTGTTTTAAGCCAATCGATACAGGGTCGTCATAGTTCATCGCCTGCATATTTTTGACATACAGCGCCTTTAAAAACGCTGAAACGTTGGCATTAGTGTTGCTGCATTGCGAGCTGAACGCGTTTAAATTTAGCAAATTTTCGCTAAGCTCAATTAGATGTTGTGTACTTTCCATGGACAATCTTAGAAACAACTCATCATTTATACCACTACTGAAATTCAGTACGTGTAAAATTGCAGCAATGGCTGCATGTACCAGGAGGAGTGTATTCATATCCACGAGCATATCCCCACACTTTACTATTTTTTGGTAACACGAGCGATGCATAGTCTGAAGGAGTCGAAATGTTAGAATGTTATGAATGTCAATACTAATGTCGTTTACAGAGAGACAGCTAAACTCCGTGATATTTGTCCATACATTGTGTTATTTTTTCAATCATTTTTTAGTGAATCCTTAACTTAAATGGTTATATTGGGTAGTATAGGGTATAACCACATAACCAGCCCGCACCGAGGTATAAATAGAAAAAACCTGATAATCCTTCATTAGGCCCTCTAGCTTGGCCTTGGTGTTTGCCACAATTTCTCTGGTCTTGATGTTTGCGTTACGTAGTTCCGTTTCAAGTTCAAGTGCCATATCTTTTAATGTTAAAATAATGTCGCTATCCGGTTTTACCATAAACATGAAGGTCTTGCTATCCAGTACAATTTTTGTGCAATCTTCCTTCATTAGCTCAAGACTTCCGCTGACCTTGCTGATTATCTCCCCATAGTTTCTTAGCCTGATGTCCGTTCCCAGTTTCTTGATATCTGCATTTCGGTCCCGTGTTGCCTGTGACTCAATACTACTCAGATTTGTGCTGTATTTCATGTCAAGAAGGTGCATCATGAAGCTCCTTTCGTCGTTTTCCGTTACACAATATTTAGCACATAGACTTTTGATCGCTTTGTAACGATTCATAAACGTCATGAAGTTAATGTGACCCGTTCCATAACCTCCTGATTCCAATAATAGCTTTATTTCATGCCGTTGCTCTGTAGTAGTTATGCTTGAGTCAATTTCGGACGTGAGATCGCCCGTTTTGTCACATTTGTTTTCCTCCCCTGCCGGCAATAATTGCT
Organism: Bathochordaeus stygius; assembly: GCA_004367955.1. Lineage (NCBI taxonomy): Eukaryota > Metazoa > Chordata > Appendicularia > Copelata > Oikopleuridae > Bathochordaeus > Bathochordaeus stygius. The sequence continues at coordinate 9,259 of SCLE01408821.1, read as the reverse complement.
CATGAAAGACCTCGTCATCGTCATCAAAGTCTTGTTCCTCTTTTACCGATATAATATTTACGCCGTTTTGCGTGTCATCCGCAAGCGATTTTACTTCATCCAGTACTATGGTCGTATTGCCCTTGATTACGTTGGCTGCAGCGCTTTGAATTGTTTCGTGGAAAAGCATACTGCGACAGATATTTTTCTTGTAGTTTACCGGCGTACTCGTTTCGCATTTGACTGGGTTTCCCGCATTGGCATTTCCTTTGGTAAATAGTTTGTTCACGTCGAAATTACTGCACACCCTTTTTTCGCCATCCGAGCTACTGTCAGATATGACCGTCCGAGTTGGCAGCAATTTGTTCTGGTCATCATTGTCGCAGCCTGCCATATACAGAGATTTCATTGAATTCACGTGTTTTAGCTCTTGTTGGACTACGTAAGCTGCTGCGCTCCATTTTGATGCAGGTTCCCATTTAGAAAATTCTATTTTTGCGTCATTTGTTGAGGCTTCCTTGTTATTTTGCGTTAATACTATTTTGATGGCTTTGAGCTTTACTGACTGCGCTCTGTCTAACAGCTGCCACGCCGCATCTTTAACCATTTTCCGGTCGAGGGATTCGTGCACCGGCACAAAATTGCACAGAACCAGGTGCCTCCATTCACATTTGTGCAGCGTGTCAACACACAGTTCATCGCTGTCATCTAAGACAAGGGCACCCGTAAGCTCACGCGCAGCATACTGCGCCAGGACCCGGACCGGCAGAAGCAGCAGAATATTAGGCAGACCACAGCTGCTGGCCCAGTCGTTGTATTCGACCCTGTCAACCTCCTTTATCGAAAGCTCCACTCTGCGTATCTCGATATTCCCTTTTTTGACAATTTCACATTTCATCAGACCTATCATTGTGGTCTGACTACTCGTGCAATTGTCGACGTTTAAATCTTAATTAATTTGTGAAACTTAATCGTATGTTGTGTTTAAATTCGAGGTGCATGGAGAGGACTGTAAGACAGCACGCGTTTTAGCAACCCTTTAGAGACCTGACTAGGTCGCCGTTCTAGGTATTTTATATATAAAAAAGAAATTAAAACACCGCCATTTGGCTCATGAGAAAAAAGACATTGAACACCGAGCACTCATATCTGCACACTCATGGTATAATACATTGCCTGATTGCTGATTTGGCTTGATTGCGATAAACAGCCCACTCCCCGTATCATGGTGTCAGGTTTTGTTCGCATACATAGCGCATATAGCTGCATTTTCTGAAAAGGACGAAATTACCATGTGATCTTATTTAAAACTCGTGTATGAAGTGGACTAATTTCTTTTTATTCTGAGGCATGTGTATTATAGTGCAGTACTGATCGTGATGTGAATTGTTTAGAAATGAAGACAGAATGCATAAATCCGTGGAATGTAGGGAAAAACATACTTTTTTGATATCCGTTTTTGTCACATATCATCTATTCCAGAATCTCGAATTTGAGCTGGGGTTTGGCGATATTATAGTAGCATTTTATTTTATCGAGTTCCTTCCTTCGTATATCGTTTGTGCTACTGGTTTCGGCTTGAAGTATATGTTTAACATTTGTTCACAGAGGCTACTTAGACGTTTATACGGACAGAACGTTAATTATTACCTTCGTTAAGATGCATATTTAGCTTTATTGCTACTTCGTCTAGATATACGTTACGAATGTGCACCGGTTTCGGCATTCGTGTGATCACATCCGACTTCCACAGTGTCGATGCCACAAACGCGCCCCTGGTAATGCTGTAGACTCGATTTTTGCACCTAACTTTTTTGTCCGAGAAGCCAGTAATGTGACAGTTTGCCACCATTATGCCATTTATTATGCTTGAATAACTCGGCAACAGTCTAGCTAGGGCCCTATCCATCCTTCTGAAACGTTCCTTCGTTAATGTTTTGTCGAATTTTTGCCTATTCGCGTCTATACCGGCACCACATATTTCTGAACAGAAGGCTTGGCCTATATTACACACTGGGCATCGTTTTTACCTAATAAATTGAACGTCAGGGTGTCCACTAACTTCTTCCTTCTGTTATTTTGAATAATTGACGGGACTCCATCCTTCAATCGCTCCAAAAGCCCGTGAAAATTCACAAATTTCGGCTTGTTGACTTTGTTCCTTCCCAGTGCGTGTTTATAGAGGCAGTCTAATTGTTTCACTGTTTCCTGGTTGTAAACCTCTTCTTCCTGTTCATTAGTATTTGGGCTAATTCGTTGTTTGACTATGAAAACATAATTATCATGTTACTTTGTTAATAAAAATTCGTACCTTCGCTTTCCATATATTTAATGCTACGATTTGCAGCCGTTAAGATTTTTAGGACTGTGCCAAAGTCTTCATCAAATGCCGCCCTTAACTTGCTTATTCCCTTTTTCGCCGACTTTTGTTGGGCAACCATAAATTCCACCCTGTGTCTTACATATCCGCCATTTGCATTTAGTCCAGATTTTAGTGGCCGTATTCTAAAGCGGCATGGAAATTCAAGAATTTCGTGCTCACATCCCCTTTTACATTCCAAGGTCGGACAGAACATGGTGTTTCGCACCGCCTCCATTGCTTCGGAGTATTTTCGTTTGCGATTACTGGTCCCTTTTAATAAAGTTGATTCGATTGCTTTTTTGTTTTCCATTGCTTGTACCTCTAAAAAATTGATGAGTTCAAAGTGTACATTTTGCCCCAAATAATATAGGTACCTCTCGTACCGCTTAGTTTCACTAGTTGAAAAGTTAGCTGTTAGTTTCTACGCATAGTTGAAAAGGGCAAAAAACACTAATACCTTTTTTTTCTTCGAAAAAGTTATTACGAGAATTGATTATGTTTCATATTCAAGCATTTTACTGCTTATACACTGCTTTGTACACTGGCGTACTTGGTAGTTGTTTCATAGTTGAACTCGCTTTGAGGTTGGGGTCTTGCATCGTGATAATTTGGATCAGCGCCAGTCTTTTAACTTGCACATTTTTCAGTAAATAATTTGTTAATAATATGACCCAGTTCAGATAGATCTAGTAGAATAACGCCGCTTCCATATGGTACCATACATTTGTTTGATCTTCTGCCCATAAATTCCATACATTTGCATAATTTGCAGTCACTTTTACCTATACGATGATTACATTTGCACTGGAAATGTTCTTTAATGGCGTCATTAAACTCGTCATTACATATCTGCCGTCTTATCACATAAGATAGTGAGTTAAAGACGTTCCTAATATTATACGGAAAAAATCTTTTGTTATGCATATCTTTTTTGGGTATTATAACCTGTGAGCCGCTTTCGCCGTTTGCCGTTACAGATGACCCCACCTTTCGCACTATACTAGTTATTGGTTCATATAAACATTTCGGCAATTTAGACATAAAAATTTTGTTAAATCTGGATAGTGCCATTCTTTGATGCAAAAGCTTTGTATTTGGCCACTTAATTTTATCGAATAGTTCGCGGTGGGACCACTGTAACTTTTTACTACGTCTAGGTGGAAGGCCCAAAATGTCACAGATTATGAGTGCTATTTGACTGTTTAGGCTGTTATACTGTTTGTTGTTGTAGAATGGAAGCGTTTCCATTCCGTATCCCACTACACCGTATACTAATGCGCGGGCAAGTTTTGATAGGTCATAAGTCTCACCGCTAAATTTAATATTATTTATACGCGCTCTTATTAGGTATAGTTTGGATTTAATACTATTTATGTTATTTGCAAAGGATAGCCTGTTATCGAATTTAAACCCTAGGTAAGTGAAATTTGTTAGATGTTTAACAGTCTCTCCGCGCACTTCAATTGGTTCACTGGTAGCCTCACCTATTACCCCAAAACATGTCTTGGGAAAAGATACAGCAATGCCTCGGGTTTCAGTCCAATTAGCAACGGCATGCAACATTTTTCTAGCTGCAATTCGGGCCTCGGACACATTGGGACGACTAATTGTGGCGACAATATCATCTGCGAATAAGACAATTTTAGTTATATGCTTAAACCTGTTTTCAATTATCGCGATTATGCCGCCAATTATCAATGAGAATAGTAGTGGTGATAAAGCTCCTCCCTGTGGTACACCGAAACTGCCCATATAGATTTTAGTACTCTCAATCCCATTTTTGACTACGCATGCCTGCAAATTGTCAAGTAGTAGCTCGAAATAACGCATAATTTCGGCCGTTACTAACCCTTTGAGTCTGTTTTTTATTACCGAGTGAGGCACTACACCGAACGCATTCCTGCAGTCAATTAGTATTATTATAGTGGTCATATGTTTTGGTGCATTTGAAATATTTAATAGGACCTCAGCCAGAGCTGTGGCACAGGAATGCGATTTCCGGAAACCGTGCTGTTGGGCCGGTATGCACTCGTTGTTATCTAAATATTCTTGAAAATGACCCCTTATCACCTTGTCACGGGAAGCCAGAGAAAAATTGGAAATGCATAACATTCTGTTGGCCTCGATTGATTTCTGATTTTTAACACTTAACTTTGGTATCGCGACCATTTTTGCTACAAAATCGTATTCCGGGCAGATGCCAAGTTTTATGTCAATTGTTATCATATCCACTATATATTGAAGTAGGGCAAAAGGCCAGGCGCCCAAATTTTGCCGATTTATTAAGGAGCGGTATCCTTTTGTACATTTTTTCATGCCCATAATAATTTTCAGAATCGATTTATGCTTGTCTTTTCCCATTATGCTTAAATTTATATCGTCGCTGGAGAATTTAACACTCTGGTCAGTCCAGAAGCTGCCACTTACTAGATTTTTATTCACCAGGCAAGTATTGGCTTGCAGGGTTTCGAAATAGTTCTTAAATTCTTCAGCCGAAAAATCCCCCCGGCTTCCCGCAGTCTCCTTATCCTTAGAGTTACAGATTCTATTTATTTTAAAAATATCATTTATCCCCAGACTTTCGCAACTATTTCGCTTACTCAAAAAGTGGCGTTTATCGTTTTGTGCCATGCTTCGATAATTCTTTTTCAATATTTTTAATTCCTCCTCAGTGATTGACTTTCCTTCTTCAACAATATTTCCTTCTGCAGCCGAAAACGCCTCCTGTCTAAAAGTTGTACATGCATGTTGGATTATCTTCCCTAGTTTAATGGTATTAGCCGAAAGATATAATTTGGTATTGCTAGGTTTTATGACTACGGTTTTAAGAGGCATCACTTTCAGTAGGGTAGATTCAATTATGTTTATTAGGGCAGCACAGTAGGGAATTGCTTTGAAAGGTGGCACCCATTCGGTATCTTTTGCCAGAGGGATAAACTGTTGCGCTTCGCACCATAATTTCGCTAATTTGTCTTTATTGCGCAAGAGTGCAGCTTCGCCTGCGTCATATATCTGTTCGCATGTTGCTTTACTATTAGTAAGAATTTCAATAGTTTCATTTTTTATATGTAATTGTACCTCAAAAGTGCCTTTTATAGCCGTGTGCCCATCGTTTGCACAGAACGTATAGCCGTCGAATTGTTCAATCTTCGTAAATTTATTCAGCCCTTTAACTAAAAAAACATCAATGTTGGAATGAGTGGTACAATTTTTAACCTTGTTCCGTGTTTCATTTGTAAATGTTAGCTTATGGTTGGTATAGCGTTGAACCATTAGTAAGAAACGACTCTTGAAAGATTGGTCATCCTGATCCCTTTTGGTCAGTAAATCGATATTCAAATCGCCGCATAGGATTGCTGGTACCTTCTGCTGTTTCTGAACTACGTTACTGAAATGTTTGAGAAAGAAGTCAGAATGCTCTTTCCGACTATTAAGGCCTAGCGCAATGCTCTTACTTGATCCCACATGAAACCTATAGAATGTTGTTACGTTAATCGTTAAGTTGCACCCAATGAGTGGAATATTAATAGATATAGAAATGAACGGCATAATTTCGTACTGTATTTTAACAAGAAAGCCACAATTGTTTCGAACTAGTATTGCCGCCACTGCCATATTTTCAAGGTGATGACTGGGTTTGTGTGAGTATGCTGTGAAATGGGCATCGAAGCCCAGCCTTTTATTGAGGAAGTCATAATTAATATCTAGCTCCTGGATGCATAAAACGTGCGTGTCTCTGAAATTTTGCATCGTTATTGGTAATTGTTTCGAGGCATTATTTAAATTTACCGAAAGTATCATAAGGCGTTCGGGAAAAGTGTTTTTAGTAACCTCGTAATTATAATGCCTCGATCTAGTATTTCCCCCTGTAGATACTTTTTGTCTGACCTTGCTAGCAATCGGCCCAGCGACTAACGGTTTATCTTGGGGCAAAATATAAATTCTAACCTTATTTTTATGTCCTTCTGGTCCTGTATTGGTTATTTCGCCCGGGCCTATACTTTGTGAATTCCTTCGTCTACCGATTTTTCCTTCGATGTTGTTTTTGTCAGATGCCTGTGGTTTGTTAAGATTCCTTCGTGTGAATTCAAGGGGAGGTGAGGTGCAGTCTAAGCCCAGAACATGTGAATTGATAGTTCTGGGTTGTTCAATTGGATCAGTTTGAGGTATCACCTTTGGACCTCTTTCAGTAGGGATAGGAATTTTAGCTACTTCAGTTTTTTTCAGGCACAAAATATTTGTGCAAAGTTCCGAACACAGCCTGTAATCACATGATACATTGGCTATACCGATCGCCGTACTCAGCATCTGTAGTTGACTACTGTTTGAAAGCCTGGGTATATAGAAATTGTAATGCTCTAGCCATTTTACCAAGAGACATAGTGTTTTATAGTTTAGTTTAGGAGCCTGACCCTTCCCGGAAACAACCCATGCCGAAAATTGTCGCGAATCATTTTCTAGTTCAGTTTTAAACACGTCCAGACTAGCTGGATCAGGGTGATTACGAAAATAGTTTTTTAATATATTGCACATTTCCACTAGAAAATTATTTGTTATTGTGGGTATAATCTTTTTTAGAAACAATTCGATTAGATAGAAGGTTTTCGAACGTATTGTTGTGCGTATTTTTGCGTTATTAGACTGCTCGGTAAACTCGTAAATTGCGTCTAGTTCATTATTTATGCCCTTAAAAATATCGTTTTTGTTTCCTAGTATATTTTTAAGCTCAGCTAGGGCAACGCTCGTGACTCCCTGACTGATATTTTCCGGTTTTAAACTAGATTCATACTCGTATGGGGCATGATTTTCACCACTAATCGTACTTCTTGCTACGGCACTATCATTTATTTTCAATTTTGATAGGTCAAGAGCTACGTTTTCAAGCATATTATTTATCCCGTTTGCCTTACGATCTTGCCCTTTAATGGCCTTTCCACTTCGTTTCTGTTCGTTTTTGGCACGCTTTTTTGTAATAGGAGTAGACGGGGCCGTCCTTCCACCAGATTCAGCCTCACTATATTCGACTGGTGAGTTTTCATCTGACTGTATGCATTCGAGTGACGATTGTTCAATATTTCCCTGTTTTTTGGTGATCATTTTACCTACGAAAAAGTTTTTAGCACTATTTATGTTAGAGTTTATACCACCTTTAGGCTCTGTTGTACTTTCTGTTTCCATGGGGCTGTCAGAGTCGTCGTCCCCTGCTTTAGTTGGTGGTAAAGCTAATTGGTCATTTTGCTCACCCCTACCGCGCGCAAGAAGTTTTGCTAAGACCTGGTTTCTATGTAATTTGTTTCGGGCCCCTGCCATTTCGGATGCGTCTTCCAGGGGTTCAGCTGGCCCAATCGATAAGTCATTGCTTTGCAGTCGATATTTATGCAACTTGTTTTTCAGCCATAATTTCGATTGTTGATCATGTGTCCTAATTTTAAGTTTGACCTCGGCAACCTGCTCGGTTGCTGCTTCTTTTTCCTGGAAACTGAACAGTCCTGAGATATCATTGCCATAATTATCCTCCCTTTCGCTGAATGCCTTATTTGCAATCATCTCGACTTTTTCCTGAGTGATATCCTGGATCGATTTGGTCAAAACTAATTCGTTCGCAATAAAACGTTGCTTGTCGTCCGTTTCCTGTGCCTTAAGTATTGTTTCCATCATAATGATGTCCATTTTTTCGTGGTCGTCCTGAAATTCCTTGTTTAATGACTTTTGGACTTTTTGGGCCTTTGCATTATTTTCTTTTTCCTTCGTAATAAGTCTGGAATTTTTGTTGGCACTTTTCGCAATTTGTAATACGTCCAACTTCGTTTCCTGACATTCTTTTTCCAATGATTTAACCTGTGCCTCTATTTGAAGGTATTCGTTTCCCTGTGACATAATATCCCTTTTAAAAATTCCAACTTCATAGTTGTTAATAGCTGGCATGCGCGTCAGTTCCCGTGGTAATTGCATGTACCGTACCATGTTGTCGTACCTGACCTGCCGTGATAAAGTTACACATTTCTCATCGTCCTTAAAGGAGTACGCATAATCAGTATTTGCATTATAAATTTCCACCATGGACGGAAGATCATACTGAATCGAATACTTAAAATCTGGGTGAGGTACAATAAAAATCCTCCCTTTTTTATTCAGCATTGTGCGCGTAATGCTAAAATTATGGTCATAGATACTTTTCTGATGCTCCGTCATTCCGAATTCTTTATTTTGCTTGCGCCATTTGCAGGCTAAAAACGTAACACCACCCACCATATCCTCGTTATCGAAAATATAGGCATATGGAAACTTGCCTATGTTGGATTCATTATATTGATGGTCAAACGTTTTCCGGTGGGTATCGCCTAATTCCTTCTTTTGCCTATCTAATACTTCAATCTTTTCGCCACCGTTGCTATACGCATTTTTCGCTAAATGATATTTTGTGCAAAAATCCTCCACATCGGGTAAGCATAATTCCCATTTTTTGTTCGCATTTAAGCTCCAGGCCTGATAGATAAATGGTAGCAGAAATGTTACTGCCTTGTGATTGCTTGGTGAAACATAACTATGCCCAAACTTGGCGAAAGCCATAAGGTCCGTGAATTTGGTAAAGCGTAGCAACATAATCTTGTTTTCCGTATTATTTTCATAACTAGGTTCATCGTTCAATAAAACATCCTCAGGCCTGGTGTTGTTTTGATCAAGTAAATTTGTTAGCCGATAAATGTTAGTGGGTTTGATATCCACCGTCAGTAGCTCACATAAAAAAGCATTGTCAACTTCCCCTGGCACATTGCTACGCATTAACGCAGTGTCGACATAGTCTTCCACCGCATTTTTGCGGCAATGCACAATAAATGCTCTATTTTCCTCCGTTTCTTTGTTAATTTTCCAATCCTTCGCATTGAACCAATTATAAAATGGCTCAAACCTGGGAGC
>SCLE01408708.1:0-11035 GCA_004367955.1 Bathochordaeus stygius | reverse complement strand
TGTTAAGATTATAATATTGCGTGGATTATTATAAAATGCATTAGAGCCTTCTCATATTATGAAATTTATTATAGAACTTTTAGAAGATCTCACGTATGTGGTATATATGAGCTGCCAAAGCCCCGAAAATAAAAATTGTGCGTAATTTTACCATTTTAAAAGTAAGTGCGTTGAAAAAAAATGGGTCCTCATAACAACAATCGGAATTTTCGCCGTCAAAAAGTGTTGTTTAGAGGCCCCCCTGTATATTTTTTTTGCTCGTATCATATTGAACATTATTACACGGTATCATTAACGGGCGCAACTGATACCTATTTCAGTTTTTCGAAATTCGTCATCGATGACGTCATAATCGAGTTTCCAGTTTTCGAGCTTTTATTTCACCGGAATTATTATACACTGGGGTGCCCCTTATTGCAACGTTTGGTCATCGTCAAAATCGTTGCAATAAATGACATGCTATTTTCAATTTTGAAAATGTAGCATGCCTTCATCTTTATATACCAAATAACAATTATGCGTGCTTCAATGGTTAAAAATTGGAAGGTGAAAATAAAAAAGATAACCGGGAAATTATAATTGGTAACCCTACAAATACAGGTCATGCGATTAATTTAGTAGCATTTGTATGTCTGTAAAAGGCATTCACCATTGAAGCACGCAAGATAGTAAAATGACATATACCATATTTGTATTTTTAGTTTTATTAAATTTTGGCATAGATTGCACGTTTTTCGAACTTTATGCAACCCCATATTGTTTTTTGCTGATTTTTCACAATATGGCGACCAAAATAGTCTCAGACAAAATCTTTATCATTTTTATGGCGGAATATTTACCGGAAGCGAGATACCTAATGCGGCTTTATTTTGATTAAAAATGTGGTTGAACAGCTTTTTGCAAATTGAGCCGCATTCGGCTCTCCCTCACGAGTCAGTAAAGGAGTGGGGGGTTTATAAGACGGTATACTATCATTAATATTAGCTAATAATTTCAGGGACGAACAAAAGCAGATTTTTTCAGAAGTGCAAATATTCGAATTGAAGCATGATCCAGATTATTTAATAGCTGATTTTCTTTTGGACAGTGGAATTTTTGGGACTGAAAATGAAATACAAAGAGAAATAAGGGATGGCATATCCTTTAAAAATAAGGGAATATATGTTAATTTAGGTGAGTACTTTAATATGTTGTAACTGTTTTTTTGTACAAGTCTGGAATAATTAACAGATGTTTAATAAAAATTGCGTGGTAGCATTGACTACACCTTTTTGATTTCATATACCTCATGCATCTTTTCGAATTCGTGGTTCGGAAAAATATAACTCACATCCCGTATTTTTCATGTCGCCGTTATCTTTTTGGCTGTCATTGATAAAATCGATAATTATTTTAACATTTATATTGAACTATGCTAGAAACACAGCGCTCTTACATCTATATTTTTTTTCACAGATCTCTATATTTTTGGATGTGAAGATATTTTATAGCACTTATGCATAATCGCCACCCTTTTTATTTAAGAGTTAACTAATAAATAAAATTTTATAAACGTTTTACTCTTATAATTATTTTCTAGTTCCACTTCTCAACATGAAACAATTATTCCTGCCCGATATCCACATCTTACCGAATCAGCTCACAATTATCCATACCCGCAGGTCAATATTCGCCATTCAGTGGATGAACAGTTATGACATAAAAAATGCTTGAACATGAACTTCGAATACTCAATTCTGTCTATATTAATGCTCCGATTGCCGTATTGGCAAAGAAAATTATAGCCTAAGTAATTTATATTAAATGTAACCATGCATGTGGCTAAAGTAGCTTGTTCATAATTTTGGAATTAGGTAGCAATCGTAGCTAATTCAAGACTGAATATATCTAGTTAAGACTGAAAGAGTGCGAAAGTATCATTTGAGATCGCTGTTTTTTTTCAAAACCGTAATTTTGAAGTTATACATCCTGGCGTGGGCTTTAAACACGTGTAATTTTTTGCTTAATCTTTCTGTGAAATTTGTTTATAATATTTTTTCGAGCCAGTCACGTGATATATTACTTTTTGTTATTTTTATTATTTTTTAAAAATAATATATCATATTTACAGAAAGATTAAGCACAAAATTTCACGTCTTTAAAGCCCACTCCGGGATGTGTAACTCCAAAATTGCGATTTTTGGAAAACATCAATCTCAAATGATACTTTTTGCACTCTTTCAGTCTTAACTAGATATAATAACGAAAATTTTGCATTACAGAAAGTTCAAGGGGAAAATTGGTAATTCCAAGACTATAAGAATTTTTTAACACATTGTTCTACTCTAAATTTATTGGTAATTACATGATATGTCAAGCTACACTTATACATTAGAACACGTACAATTCAAACTGATATAGCGTGTTTCTCCTGGGCCGCTACTAACTTGGTATATTGTAAATATTATGGACATTACTAATTTCCCAGGGCATACAGGAACCAAATATGTTAGACGCAATCCCGGTATGGAATGTACTGTTCTTTACAATTATTTGATTAACTGCAACAATATATTTTTGAAAACGGATTATCCAGTGTGTTTATTTTTGTAAGTCCGTTTATGCATCCTAACTTGCCATAATTGTGGATAGGACTCTAATCTAACATTATGGGGAACTGGATATCGTTGGACTTGGTGTAGGTGTGGAGATAATAGAGTTTAAATATTGTTCGAATTCAAATCCATTTTTGGCGAACCCTGGTTACACCTAGTCCTCCAAAATATTGTGCATCCAAGCATCTCAAACTACGCGATCCTATTGGTTATTTGCCTATTTAAATTGCCTGAATTGATGCTATTAATATCATATAAATCTGGTTGAATTACAGCACTTATGCATAACAGCCAAGAGAAAGAGTACTAGGTTAAAATAGTGTTTCGTAGATAAGTTGGTAGCCCAAAAAATCTAGAAAGAAAATTTCTTGTTTTACAACAGGCGGGAGTAAAAGTGGCGGAATTATAGAACATGAAATCAGGGAGACCATTTAGTATTTTTATTGGTTAGGGAACTATTGTGACAGCATGCCGTATGTTTACTTTAGCTTTTATCTCGTGCAGAAAACCGCTGCCGCACGAGGAAGCAACTATCCTCTCTCTCCCTTTATAATGTAGTAAAGAGGATAGGTATAAAGAGGATAGCCGCTCCCTCGTGCGGAAGATTTTGTCTTCACGAGTAAAATAGCCGAGTAAAAATACGGTAGTGACAACGATTGTGACACTAACTTACCTATAACGATTGAGCCAATAATTGTATTTTATTCTTTTAGTAAACTACAAACAAACACCCTAACTCTATTTCCATCACTGCGTTAAATAGAGTCAGGCCTATAATTTGCATTTGCAAAAACTCCCATGTCCTTCACTCATGGGTATAGATACATTTCCATAAATAAATTATCGATATTATTCAATAAAAATTCCATTTCGGTAAAATCTCAAACTTTTTTAATTTTATCCATATCCGTTCCATATCCCACTACTCATGTACGAAAAATCTTCATTTGGGATATAGTCAAGTTTAATAGCAAAGTGTCAGGAGAAAAGAATGGTTACATCATTATTCGTTCATTTTCATCACCACGTTCAGGTAGCTCGATTGGTTCGGTTTAATGGCCTTAAATCTAAAGCAAGCCCTAATCTTAATTTAAAGCCTAACCATAACCTAACATGAACCAATCATACTACCCAACTTAGTGAACGAAGGGAGTCATGCAAATCTACGAATAGTGTGTCCACCAGTATATCGCATGTGCTAAAGTATTCATTACTGATTGTTGCCTAACCAACATAGCTTGGCTGAAGTTACATTCTAAAAAACAATTCTTATCAGATATACTACGTCATATAGGTGAATATTATTAACTTCACAATACTTGAATAATATTTCGTTCATTCGCTCTGCTTGCACACAAACTGCTTTTTGAGGTCGAAAAATGTTTTTCGAACTACTTTTTGGGGTCAAAAAATATTTTCCGAACTACTTTTCGGTGTCAGATTTATTATTTCCAGAATCGTGAGTATCAACGATTGAGCCACTTTTATACCCACCACGGCTGTGGCAGTAACTGACAACCACAGAGCCACTAACATACCCATAACGAGAGAACTATCAATAAATATGGGAAGGATTAGGGTCATCCTTCCCATATTGTCTCTTAGGGATGCAAATAGAGTCAAACCTATGAGCTACAAAAACTACCGTATCCTGTTCCTGGTATGCTTTTATTACATGAGTGGTTTCAAAATATAATTTTTTACCCGAAAAGTGGCTCAAAAATATTGGTTTGACCCCAAAAAGTAGTTCGAAATATATATTTTGACCCCAAAATGTAGTTCGAAAAATAATTTTTGACTCCAAAAATGGTTCGAAAAATATTTGTTCAAACCCGAAACGGGTGGTAGTTAAAACCCGAAACCCCAGCACCTAAAATAAACCAGGAACGGGTGGTAGGTAAAACCGGAATCGTCAGCAACTAAAATAAACTCGAATCGGGTGGTAGGAAAAACCAGAATCGTAGGGTAACCGAACTTGTGAACTATTTATTGAGGGCTCTCGTAGTGGTGATAAATGGTTTTAATAATTAATAATATTGATAAATTCAGAAATAATAATGTCGAGAAATCACGCAGGGAAGGATTCACATTTTTAATTACGGCGTGTTCAATTTGAAAATTATAACACATCCCACATATCGCAAATCGAACCTCGGTATTCATGCCGAGCAATAAGGAGCAAAGCGAGAATGACGAGCAAAAAGTTTTAAGAAACCGTTCCGTACATTGGAAGTACCGAAGGCCGGTATAAATGTTTTTGATAATGCCCATAGATTTTAGGGGGCAAAGTGCGCCAGAACAAAATATTGTTGAAAGGAAGAAGTAAATGAGAAGATTTTACAAAGAAAATTCCGGTGATAATATAATTCTGCGGAATATATTTTGGAGGAAAATATATTTGGAACTTTTTGCTCAGATAAAAAATGGGGTAACAAGCCGTGCGCAGTTTAGCGCGTACGATTTATTTAGTTTCAAATCCTGTTAAGTGGGAGGCTGTTTTCTTTGTCACTCGCCAATCATAGAAAACGCAGCATAAAAAGTATATAAGAAGAAACATAGCAGAATAATAAAATCGTGTTAATGCTCTACTTATAAAACAAGGTTTGGCCGTTTCCGCTGGTTTCCTGGTCGTTTTCGGCTCTGCTCTTGTAAGGGTGCGAACGGGTCCCTTTGGCTCCGTCGTGTAAACTGTTGGTGCAGGTGGAGTGGTGCTCTCACGTGGGTCGCGATCAATGCGACCAGCTTGTGCTGATGGTAGGGTGGTGCTCGCCAGTGGTGCTGGTGTTGAGTAACTAACCAGTAAACTCGATATATAAATTAAAGCTATCATTGTAGGTTATTTCTGGCTATAGAGGTGTTGCTTTTATATTTTATTTTTCAATACCCGCGGCAGAAAATCGTTAAAGTCTTTATTCAAATGTGAGACAGCCTGGATTTAGCGTTTTGTGAGACTACTCTTCTGGTTCACTGGGTGCGTCTAACTTCAAGGGACTGGAGTCGCGTAACAACCGAAAAATGAAAAAATATAGACGTTGACACCTTAAACTTTGCTGTTGCAAGGAAATGTTGGCATCACGTGATAACATCCAACTTGTTTGGACGTTGACGCCCACAAAATTATAAGCACAACTGGACAATGTCTACAAATTGTACTTTTCTTCTCTTTTTTTGTTTTTATATATTTCCTTTATTTTACCACTACAAACGCGATGTGGTGCAGTGGTAAGCGCTCAGTGGCGGGGTCTTTATAGTCGATAGCTCGAACCTAATTAGTGATTTTGTGCCGCAGTGGTAAGCTATCATTTGTTCCGTACAATTTGAAGTGCGATTTCTGGCAAATAAAGCCCAGTATCCAAAACTGTCGAGGGTTATAAGGAAGATACTCATATTAATTTTATTAGTTTTTACAATAATAATATACGATACTAACCTTTAATTTAAATAGATACCATGAGAATGTCTCCAACCTTAACAAATATACCGTGATCATTACTGGTGGACTAGGAGAATTTGTTGTCGTAACTAAAATATTCGTGAATCCTTCAGTAAGTTAACAGTTATGAGTGGAATTCAAAACCAATACGAAAAAATCGATCCCGTAATTACTACGAATCTCTAAAGATTATAGCTTGTAGTGACAGTATCAATATATATCAAGGAACGAATATTCTTATTCAAAATTCAAACAGAAAGGGTAAACCCTACGTCGGCCACGTGGTTACATTTTATGCAGAAAATTCGAGCAGAAATAGTCCAAAAATAGCTGTTATTAAATGGTAATATTTTATATTCCAAATAATTCTGTAGGGTTGTTACTCTTTTCTCCTCATTTTGCGTGCGTGACTGAAATGATGACTTCTTTCTCCTCATTTTTAAACTCATGACCGTTCACGTATAGGGCTCAAACTTGGTATGGATTTAGTACGGGAACGGTAATGATTTTTAAAATGAGGGGAAAGAAGTCATCTTTTTTGTCACGTACGCAAAATGAGGAGATAAGGGTAGTCACCCATTCCGGTACGTGTGGTCCCTAGAAACATTTATATAAGCCTCAAATTAATGGTGTATTATTATAGAAACTTATGTTATACAGGATAATTAATCTAGTGTCAGAGAAAAGTGACAAATAACTATTTTCTACTGAAAAGCATGGTCTGTTTTTCTCTTTTTCGGGGTTCACTTGATTCTTTTGACTGACAGCTCTTTCTTTTGTATCCATTGTTCCGGCCGCTTCTTCTTCCATTGCAATATACAAAGTTTGGATATTAAACCAAGACCTATATGCAATGGTTCTAGAGTGCCGGTAGTGTACAGAATGTTGTCCAGAATACCGTTTTTATATTATCATATGGAATTTCATTCATAACATGACATTAGTACCACAGGTGATATTGTCTTTCTTTCTTCCTTACATTTGAATATTTTGTCGACGGAAAAACAATATCACTCTAAGATGTGTCACCCTTTTCAAATTTTTCATTCCCAAAGGGGGTGACGGAGTTCTGAGTTACACTGTATTCTGCAGGGAAAATATTCTGCACGAGGGAGCAACCCCCCTATCTTTCCTTTATAACATATTATAAAGAGATGGGCTGCTCCCCCGTGCGGAAACTTTTCTCTGCAAAATGAGCACATTTTTCAAACATACTTTAGAATACTACATTCCAATATACTGCACCGATAATTTGAGGCTTACCTTATCCGCCTTTAGAATAAAAAACTTAATTATTTATTCTTATATTTGTAGGTTTCTAAGACCAGACGAATGTAAAGCCCTTAACGCAACGTGCCCAGAAATGAAACAAGATGAACTCGTTTTATATCGTGGAAAAGGAATTCCAAACACTATCAATGTTAAAACAATAAAATGGCCTTGCTACGTTTTACACTTTGATCAACTTGGCAAAATTACGTATCCAAAGAATAGGCATCAATATTTTTTTTGTCGGTATCAATACAGTGCAGGTTTAATAGCAATACGCTGTATTTCATATATACCTGTGTAAATCTAGGAAATAGATTATTGGTTTCGCAAAAGTGTAAATTGCGACGGTAAAAATTAAAATATATTTTCCAGTAGCATTACTTCGCTCGTGTGTGAGTCATTACTTCGCTCGCATGTGAATCATGACGCTGAGGAGATTAAGTTCTCTATCAGCCCGAACAATTTTCTGGATTTGCGCGTTATATATATCTAAAAAGGGTGTTCGCCAACTAACGGCACAACGTCTAAACTTTGTGTTACTATTCTGTTACGCTAAGTTGACACTACTACACACGTCGTTGGACCGTTAGTTAGCGAATATCCTTTTTACACATCTCGTTCCATACTTTGGGGTTACAATTATCTGAGATTCGCGCCCATCCTCTCGAACAAAATGGTTCGTCTGTTCAAAGAACGACGTATATTGTCTATAAGCCAACCATTTTGGTCGGTAGAGAACAGAGGCGAATCTCAGATAATTTTTAACCATAAAGTATGGAACGAGATATCTCTTTACATCGCGTCGTCTCTTTTTGTATCCTAGACTATTCTCCTACTCCCTATCCCCCGGCCGTTCAACAAGTCGAAACAAAGGCTAATTTAAAATAGCTTTAGAGGGATAGTTTTCAATATTTTTTAATCTTTGAAACCACTATTGTCTTTAATGTGGTATTATTTTGAAAAAAAAATGCCTTGAAAGAATATTATATTCATTTGATTTCGGCTTGTTGAACGGGCTCGGGGATAGAGAGTAGGAAGACTGTGCGACGTAAAGAGATATAGTATGTCTTCCTATGTGCCGTTTGGGATGGTTCCCAAATCGGATATGAAAGCAGTGCGCGATGGACAGTATCTTTCACGCACCACCCTCTTACTATTTGTCTGAATAAGAGCCACACCGAACGGCATATAAGACAATAGAAATTTTAGTATATGGAACTCTTTATTCTGTTAATTTAGGTTTTCAAAATATACAAACTATTAAACTCGATGATCCGATTAATATTGAAGAAAATAGTGGAACATATAATCCTGGAAAAAATGGCAGTGGCGATTCTCTGGATAATATCATCGAAAAGTGCTCTAAAATAAAGATTAAAGCAAGGGAAGGTTTGCTCTTCATAACATATATAGCTCATTTCCTAATTACCAATTATGAATACGTTTTGTCATTTAAATTCTCGAAAAGTAGCTCTGAGTAGAGCAGCATTCACTCATATTTAAGAAATTCGGAGCCATTTAACCCTATTTCTACTGGGTGGTGGCGTTTTCGGCCCACTGTTGGTTTTTGATGAATATCTAGTAGACGCGTTTTTTAAATGCGCTGAAAGTTTATGACTTTTAGTTTCAATCCTTTATTAACTTTTCAAAATTTGTAGTTACATTCGTTCAGTAGTCTACGGTACACAGACAATTTGTTGACGCCTGTATTTCAAGTTCATTGGGCTGTAACTCAGTTTCCCTACACCCAAATTAAATAATATCGGTACCAGTCTTCAGGACTTTTCGAGATCTTTCAGAATTTGTAGAACAAGTGAGAAATTTTACTATCACGCTCAAATTATTTTCCATCCTGTGCGAAAATATTTTAACTCTACGACAATATAAAATGACATTTTTTACCATTGCAAATATTTGAATATATTATTTTTATTCTTAAAATTTTTACGTGATTTTAAACCTGCACACATAAAAATGATCATTTTTGCCAAATTTCGGTAAAGTTGAAAAACGATTTCACACCGGATTTTGGAATAAAGCTCTGAAATAGTATGTGTTTTTGTTACGCCCAGCCTAATTGCAAACAGGTCTATAAAAGGCACGATAAGCCAGTTGCATAACATCTAATGTGAGATTCCCACTGCTTTATTTGCCGGACAGTAATCTACTAAGTAACATACTCAAAATTAAATTTTTTTGACCTCTCTCGGCAACGGTTAGGGGACTATTGTGACAGCAAAGTATAAACGATTGAACCACTAACACCCACAACGATTGAGCCCTAACCCTATTCCAAGCCCTTTAGCCTTACGGCCTCGCAGCAATATTTTAGGATTCTCGTAATAATTGCCTGGATGGGAAAATTATGATAAATATTTGCATACATATCGTTTAATAAGTTATTTCTAGAATCATCATTTCATATTTATTACAAATGAAGTTGGGTGGTAATATGTTTACAAATCATGCCGAGTGTGCAATAAGAGATTAGCATGCGATAATTGGTTTTATTTGAGATTGCTAATGCTATACGGGATATTTATGAACTTATGTATACCGTGTGATCACGTTAGACTGCTAGGTCTATTCCCCCTAACATTAAAGTGAGTATAACTCGAATATTAAAAAGGAAAATTGGTGGCCCCTAAAAGGGCCGAGTTTAGTCGCGCTTTAGTTTCTTCCATAGCTTCTTAATCGCTTGGTCAAATTTGTCCAAATTTTGGAAGGTACCCAATGGTTTTTTGATGACAGATACCATATTCTAACTGGTTCAAGTATGGACTTAATTGGAGCCAAATGTCTTTAGTCTTGTAATTTTTATTATTTTCGCGCGCCATACATGTGCGTTCTTCCTTTTAAGGGCAGGCACTCCGTCTTGCTCCCCACATCGATAAAACTGGGACTTTTAACGACTATAATCGATGGCATAATCGATGGAATCCTTGCTCCCCGACTTTTATCGTCCCAGGAACCTTTGCTCCCCACTATTTTGTATGTGAAAATAGTAAACCTGTGAGGGTGAACATTTTATATATTTAAAATATAATTTAAATTATAAGTAAATAAAACACGGTTTTTGTGCTAACCATATCGACTGGTTGGCCCGCCATTGGTTGTTCGCCTCAAAAGTACCGTCGTAACATATCGATGACATGTGGTATAATTCAGTTATAAGCCTCTACCTAACCCTTGAATGGATTTTCGACGATTTTCGTCTTCCGGGTTTCAATTTGTGCTTCAGCATATATTCAACGATTCCTTTTTTTCTGGCCTTTTTCTCCATACTTTCACCTTTCTCCATCAACTTGTTTACCTTATACTTGTTTACCTTACATTATTTATGAGTGTTGTCAATGTACGGCCAGCAAAGTCCGACCAGTTCTAAAAACTGGGCAGACTTTGTCTATTTTACAAAGCCCGCCCTTTTTTTAGCTTGTAGATACAGAACGTGGTCAAAAAGAGTGTTACCAAAAAAGGTATAGGTTAGGCGAATGTGACACTACCTTATATAAGGCAAGGAGGATTTGAGACAGTAACACTCGAGTTGAACAATGGTGCGTTAGTGCAAAGATATTGACATGGCAAAATTCTGAATAATCAGAATAGGAAGGGTGGCGCGTTATCTTCGCAAAACGGAAGAGTTTTACTCACCCACCCTGGGATGTATCTATTTCGGCCTTTTTTTTGCCGGATAAAAGTCACCACGACTCACGGTGTTCCCAGGAGTCGCGGTGGC
>SCLE01408596.1:0-11041 GCA_004367955.1 Bathochordaeus stygius | reverse complement strand
GGTAAATTTTTTAAATTCTAAAGTACTTCCTTATGTGGAATTGAAATTGTTTTTTGATTTGTTCCTTAACGTGGTATAGAGAGTTGTGTTCAATTGTTCAGTTGTGTTCAATTGTTTGATGGGTGCACACGTTTTTTAAAAAAACGAATAAAATTTATTTTTTCAAAAAGGACTACAAAAGAGAGAGATGCACCAAATACCAAGGTTTAAGAGAATAAGTATGAACACAACTCATGCTATAGTATCCCTGGTTCGTGGCAGCTGTAAGAAAACGGATGCTGAAGTTCATGCTCAAAAGTCGGGTACTGTCCCAGCGGGCGGTTACAATGTGACTAGTGGCTGCCTTTTACTGTCAATTAATAAATGCATTTACGTCGTCTTTTTCTCATGGGGTACACCGGAATAAATCGAATCTGAATAAACTGAGACCATGTTAGAGCTGGTTGTACAGTGGTGTTCTCTAACGATAATAAATATAACAAATGCGATGAAATGATTTTTTCGAGTAAGTGGTTACACGATGACTCATATGTAACAGTATGAAAAACAAACGCTGTGAAAGAGTGAAAACTAAGAGAATACGCACCAACAAGGGAGGAACAACAATCATATAGGGCCCTCTAGGCTGTACTATCTGTCTAGCTGTCTCGAGTAAAGGAGGAATGCACGGTGCCGGATCGGTAAATCACCGGTAAAAGTGTTGTTAACCAGCTCGGAAAATGGTGGTGCGGTGCTGGTTTTCGTGGGGCCTGAGATATGGTGCTCGTCAGTGCTCGGTCACGCATGAACAAAATTAAATAATTGCAATAGGGGCAATTGAAGGGACGGTTGGATTGGGGCTATCTCGCATACTCGAAAATTGTCCAATCAACAATGCATAAAAAATTTAGTCTATTTGGAGTATGGGGCGGGTTCAATCCAGCTGTCTCAAAAATGGAAAAATATTGTGTCACTTTGCTGACCGAGTCATGAGCATGACACCAACAGGGAGGAAAAGTCCTCCTAGGCTTACTGCTAAAACCACAAAATAGTAGACTAAACATATTAACCTTTATGTGGGGTGTACCTCTTTTACTATGTATAAATGTACAAATGATCAAGTAATACGGATAGCATGAATAATGCTATAAGTTTTTTCTCAAATTTAGATGTTGACATAACGAAAAAACGGGAGGAGTTTCAGTTTCAATTTGAGAACCAAAAAATGGCGAACCCTGAAAACAAAAGCGACCAGCGTGTAACTCGGTCACGCAGTCGAACTGAAAAAACGAAAAAACAATACGACCGCGAAAATAGTGACGCCCGCGATGAACGGCATGAGTATACTAACTTTGTAGCAGTACCTAATGAATTTTCTAGATCACGCAGCCGAGGGAAAAAAGTAGACCCCAACAATATGAAAACCCGCGGTACCTGGCAGCGTAGTAAAAATTGGCGAAACGACTCAGAAGGAAGTTATGATCGAAGCTCTGAAGGAAATTTCTCAGGTACCAGAAGTCAAGGTCGTGGAGGTTATGGCTATAAAGGGAGAGGCCGCTATTCAAATTATGAGGGACACGGTTACCAGAATCGCTACAATCGTTTTATTCAACCGTTTACTCCAAAAGTGGAGCTTATTTATAATTGGTTTAACATGAAGGATTGGAAAATAAACAAAGAAGTTGAGGAAAGTAGAGCTTTTATCGTACTTTGCCGCAAAAACACGGTGGAGGATTATGTTGATACCACATTAATGCGTAGCAATGTACCGGGGGAAGTCGAAAATGCTTTCCTATGTGAGCTGTTGACAGTGGATATTAAACCTACTAACATTTATCGGCTCACAAATTTACTTGACCAGAACAATACCAGGCCTGAAGACGTGCTTCTGAATGATAAACCGAGTCATGCTAACAGTACTGATAACAAAATTATGCTGCTGCGTTTTACAAAGTTTCGTGACCTTATGGCGTTCGCAAAATTTGGTCATAGCTACGTCTTACCAAGCAACCATAAAGCAGTAACTTTCCTATTACCGTTTATCTACCAGGCCTGGAGCTTAAATGCAAACAAAAAATGGGAACTTTGTTTACCAGATGTGGAGGATTTTTGCAGAAAATATCATTTAGCTAAAAACGCCTATAGTAATGGTGGCGAAAAAATTGAAGTATTAGACCGGGAAAAGAAGGATTTAGGCGACACCCATCGTAAAACATTTGACCACCAATATAACGAGTCGAATATAGGCAAATTTCCATATGCCTATATCTTTGATAATGAGGATATGATGGGTGGTGTTACATTTTTAGCCTGCAAATGGCGCAAGCAAAATAAAGAGTTCGGGATGACGGCACACCAAAAAATGGTCTATGACAATAATTTCAGTATAACTCGAACGATGCTCAACAAAAAAGGGAAGATATTTATTGTACCTCACCCTGATTTTAAGTATACGATTCAATATGATCTGCCATCCATGGTGGAAATTTATAATGCTAACACGGATTATGCTTATTCATTCAAGGACGATGATAAATGTATAACCCTCTCACGGCAAGTACGATATGACAATATGGTACGATACATGCAATTACCAAGGGAAATGACGCGCATGCCAGCTATTAACAACTATGAAGTTGGAATTTTTAAAAGGGATATTATATCACGAGGAAATGAGTACTCGGAAATCGAGGCACAGGTTAAAATATTGGAAAAAGGCTATAAGGAAACGAAGTTGGATGTGTTGCAAATCGCCAAAAATACAAGTAAAAACTCCAAGCTTATAACGAAGGAAAAAGAATGCAACGCTCAGGCCCAAAAAGTCCAGAAGTCTTTAAATAAGGAATTTCAGGACGACCACGAAAAAATGGACATTATAATGATGGAAACAATTCTTAAGGCCCAGGAAACTGACGACAAACAAAGGTTTATTGCTAACGAATTAGTGCTGACCAAATCCATACAGGAAATCACACAGGAAAAAGTTGAAATGATCGCAAACAAAGCGTTTAGTGAAAGGGTAGATGATTATGGAAACGACATCTCAGGACTATTCAGGTTCCAGGCAAAAGAGGCAGCTACGGTACAGGTGGTCGAGGTTGAAACTAAAATTAGGAATTATGAGCAACAATCCAAGTTATGGCTAAAAAATAAACTGCATAAATATAGGCTGCAAAGTAACGATCTATCAATAGGGCCAGCTGAACCGCTGGAAGACGCCTCTGAGATGGCTGGTGCGCGGAACAAGATGCACAGAAATCAGGTGCTAGCTAGGTTACTTGCACGTGGCAGGGGGGAGCAAACTGACCAACTGGCCTTGCCAGCAACAAATATAGGGGAGGACGAGTCTGATACCGCAATGGAAACTGAAACCAATACTATTACAATACGAGATAAAGCAACTCCCAAGAAAACGGGAAATCACGAACAATCGTCGCTTGAATGCATACAGTCCAATGGAAGTTCGCCTTTGGGATACAGTGAAAATGAGTCTGGGGGGAAAAATATCCCCACTACACCTCGAAAAAGAAGGATAGGGCATGGTACACCGAATAGAGCTGAAGCTGAGAAGGGCTGCAGGAGCCAGGATCGAAAGGAAAACGGGATAAAGTATATATCCGATAAAATCACGCTAGATTTTTCAGGGCTCTCAATATGTGACAATGATACGGCCCCAGGTGTGGTCGGAAATCGGGTAAACTATGAAGCCAATTCTGAGTATGAATCTGGTGTAGAGGCCGAAAATAGTGCGAATGTAACCGGTATCGCAATAATGGAACTCGAAAGTTTATTAGGAAACAAAAATGACATTTTTAAGGGTGTGAAAAATGAGCTTGACGCAATTTACAAATTTACCGAACAGGCAAATGACTCCAAAAAACGCACAGTAATACGATCTAAAACGTTTTACATGGTTGAACTGTTCTTAAGTAATATTATACCTGTAATAACGAAAAACTTTTTGGTGGAAATCAGTGAAAATTTAAACAACTATATAATTAACCACCCTGACCCATCGAATCTAAATACGTTTAAACAGGAGCTAGATAACGATGTTCAACAATTTTCGATGTGGGTGGTTACGGGAAAGGGTCAGGTGCCGAAATTAAACTATAAAACACTCACCTTACTGATAAAATGGCTGGAACACTACAATTTTTACATACCAAGTTTCTCAAACAGTAGCCAAGTGCAAATATTGAAAACGGCAATTGGTGCAATGAACCTAGCATGTAACTACAGGTTGTGCTCGGTGCGTTGCACAAATAAAATGTGCAAAAATAAAACGGGGATAGCTGTAAACCTTATCCATACTGAAAGAGATCCAAAGGTGAAACTTCTAACTAATCAAACTGAACAACCCAGAGCTATCAACTCACAGGCTCTGGGCTTAGAATGCACTTCACCCCTGTTAGGACTCGCACGAAGGAATGGTAACGAATCTCAATCATCTGTTCAAAACATGTATACAGGCAACAAGGGAAAAAGAAGGATTTCACCGAGTAACACAGCAGAAGGAAAAATATTCATGGAATCTGACGGAAATGTAAAAAAGGTTAGAGTTTATATTTTACCACAAGATAAACCCTCAGCCGTCGGACAAACCGCCAGTATGGTCAAACATAAAGTACCCATGGGCGGCAGTCCTGGAATGAGGAAAAATAGTAATTTCGTCAAAAATACTTTTCATGAACATCTTACGGTACTTTCGGTGAATTTAAACAATGCCTCTAAACAATTACCAATAACTATGCAGAATTTTAGAGACACTCACATATTGTGTATACAGGAGTTGGACCTAAAATATGAATTTCTTGAAAAGAGACTGGGTTTCGATGCCCATTTCACAGCGTATTCACATAAACCATGTCATCAACTAGGAAACATGGCAGTGGCGGCAATACTAGTAAGAAACAACTGTGGCTTTCTTGTTAAAATACAGTACGAAAACATACCGTTCATTTCTATCTCTATTAATATTCCCCTCATCGGGTGTAATCTAACAATTAATGTTACAACATTTTACAAATTTCATGTAGGATCCAGTAAAAGTATTTCGCTAGGCCTAAATAGTCGCAAAGAGCATTCAGACTTCTTTATTAAACATTTCAGTAACATTATCCAGAAACAACAGAAGGTGCCGGCAATTTTATGCGGCGATCTAAACGTGGATTTATGTACCAAAAGGAATCAGGATGACCAAGCATTCAGAAGTCGTTTTCTGCTAATGATTCAAGGCTATAACAATCATGAATTAACATATACCAATGAAACAAGGAACAAGGTAAAAAATGATATCACTCACTCCAACATTGACGTCTTTTTAGTTAAAGGCTTAAATAAATATACGAATATCGAACAATTCGACGGCTACACGTTCTGTGCCAATGATGGGCACACGGCGATCAAAGGCACCTTTAAGGTACAGTTACATATTAAAAATGAAACTATTGAAATCCTAACAAATAGTAAAGCAACGTGCGAACAAATACACGATGCAGGCGAGGCTGCTCTCCTACAAAACAAGGACAAGCTGGCAAAATTATGGTACGAAGCGCAACAGTTCATTCCTCTGGCAAAAGATGAAAAATGGGTACCCCCGTTCAAAGCTATTCCCTTCTGCGCTGCCCTAATAAACATTATTGAAACTACGCTACTGAAAGTAATGCCCCCTAAAACTGTAATTATAAAGCCTAGTAATAGTAAACTATACTTATCAGCTAACACTATCAAATTAGGGAAAATCATCCAACATGCGTGTAATACTTTTAGACTTAAAACGGTTTCGGTTGCGGAAGGAAATTTATCTACAGAAGGAAGTTCATTAACTACGGAGGATTTAAAAATTCTGAAAAGGAACTATAGAAGTATGGCACAAAACGACAAACGCCATTTTTTGAGTAAGCGAAATAGTTGTGAAAGTTTGGGGGTAAATGATATATTCAAAATAAACAGGACCTGTAATTCCAAGGATAAAGAGACCGCGGGGAGCCGGGGCGATTTTACCGCGGAAGATTTTAAAAAATACTTTGAGACGCTGCAAGAAAAAAATTGCCTGGTTAATAAAAAACTAGTTAACAGCAGCTTTTGGGCTACTCAAAATGTCAAATTTTCGAGTGATGACATTAGTCTAGGCATAATTGGTAAAGACAAACACAAATCGATACTAAAAATAATTATGGGTATGAAAAGATGCACAAAAGGATATAGATCCTTAATAAACCGTCAAAATCTGGGCGCGTGGCCCTTTGCCCTGTTGCAATATATTGTAGACATGATAACAATCGACATTAAACTGGGTATATGCCCGGAATACGATTTTGTTGCAAAAATGGTTGCGATACCTAAGTTAAGCGTTAAAAACCAGAAAGCAATTGAGGCAAATAGAATGTTATGTATTTCGAGCTTCTCGCTGGCTTCCCGTGATAAGGTAATAAGGGGTCACTTTCAAGAATACTTGGAAAATAATGAATGTATACCGGCCCAGCAACACGGATTTCGTAAATTTCATTCATGTGCAACGGCACTGGCAGAGGTGTTGTTAAATATCTCAAACGCACCGAAGCATATGATCACAATTATAATATTAATAGACTGTAGGAATGCGTTTGGGGTGGTACCTCATTCAGTAATCAAAGATAGGCTAAAAGGGCTGGTAACTGCCGAAATTATGAGATATTTCGAACTGTTACTCGATAACTTACAGGCATGCGTAGTTAAAAATGGGATTGAAAGCACAAAAATTATTATGGGCAGTTTCGGGGTACCTCAGGGAGGGGCGCTATCGCCTCTACTTTTTTCTTTAATAATTGGCGGCATAATTGCGATAATTGAAAACAGGTTGTCGCTACAATTAGTCGTCCAAATGTATCTGAGGCCCGAATTGCCGCTAGAAAGATGTTACATGCCGTCGCAAACTGGACTGAAACCCGGGGCATTGCTGTGTCTTTTCCCAAAACCTGTTTTGGGGTGATAGGTGAGGATACCTGTGAACCAATTGTAGTGCGTGGAGAGACTGTAAAATACCAAACGAACTTTACATATCTAGGATTTAAGTTCGACAATAGGCTGTCCTTTGCAAACAACGTAAATAGTACGAAATCAAAATTATACTTAATTAGGGCTCGAATAAATAACATAAAATTTAGCGCGGAAACTTATGATCTCTCAAAATTGGCCCGCGCCCTAGTATACGGGGTGGTGGGTTACGGAATGGAAACCCTTCCATTCTATACAAACAAACAGTATAACAGTCTGAATAGTCAAATATGCCTCATAATTTGTGACATCCTGAACCTTCCTTTACGACGTAGTAAAAAGGTACAGTGGTCCCACCGTGAATTATTTGATAGAATCAAATGGCCAAATACAAAACTGTTGCACCAGAGAATGGCACTATCTAGGTTTAACAAAATATATATTTCTAAACTCCCCGATTGTCTGTATGTACCAATTACAAATATAGTGCGAACGGTGGAGCCATCTGTGATATTTAACGGTAGAAACGATTCACAAATCATAATACCCAAAAAAGATATGCATAACAAAAGATTTTTTCCGTACAATATTAGGAACGTCTTTAACTCGCTGCCGTATGTAATAAGACGACAGGTCCGCAGTGACGAATTCACTGACGCCATTAAAGAACATTATCAATGTGTCTGTAATCATCGTATAGGTAAAAGTGACTGCAAATTATGCAAATGTATGGAATATATGGGAAGAAGATCAAACAAATGTATGGTACCATATGGAAGCGGCGTTATCTTGCAAGATCTGTCAGAGTTAAGTCTGACTATCAACGATTTATTTAATGAAAAATGTGCAAGTTAAAAGAATGGCGTTAATCCAAATTATCACGATGCAAGTTCTAACCTTAAAGCAAGCTCAGCTATGTTAACAAACACCAAGTGCGCCAGTGCGCAAAACAGTGTATAAGCGGTAAAATGCTTAAATATGAAACATAATCAATTCTCGTAATAACTTTTGGATAAAAAAGGTACAAGTATTTTGCCTTTCAAACAATACACATAAAAATAACGCATAACATTTTAGTCAGGAAAATTAGGCGGTACAAGAGGTACCAATATTTTGTGTATGACAAGAATGTACATTTTAAACTAAACATTTATTCTAGAGACTCAAACAATGGATAGCAAATTAAACACAAGTACTCAAGGGAACAGAAATTGCAAACGAAGTTATGCGGAGGCGATGAAGGCGGTGCGAAACACCATGTTTTGCCCTGACTTGGGCTGCAAAAAGGGATGTGAGCACGAGATCCTAGAGTTTCCATGCCGATTCAGACTTCGGCCGCTGAAGTCGGGGCTGAATGCAAATGGTGGTTACGTGAAGCATAGGGTCGAGTTCATGGTTGCCCAACAGAAATCAATTAACAAGGGAATAAGTAAACTAAGGGCAGCAATCGATGAAGATTTTGGTTCGGTGTTCAAAATACTGGCGGCAACAAATCGTATTATTGAAAGTATTGGTAATAAAGGTATAACAATCCACATAGGCAAATAACAAAGTAATTTTCTTCCTAAGATGCAACAAATACTGGCTCAATTGAGGGCGCAAACACGGGAAATGAAGGAACTTTATTCGATGAGGAAACAATGAAACAGTTAGATTGTCTTCATAAACATGCGCTGGGAAGAAACAGGGTCAACAAACCTAATTTTGTAAATTTTCATGGTTTACTGGAGCGACTGAAGGAAGGTGTACCAGCGGTTATACGTAACAACAGGAAGAAAAAGCTGATTGAAACGCTGACTTTCAGTTTATTAGGTAAAACCGGTGCCCCAAAATAACATATGCCTAGTTTTTCTTTCTTTTAAGAAATCTGTGGAGATGGAATTGATGCAAAAAGGCAAGCGTGTAAAAAATTAAAAACGAAGGATAGGTTCAACAAATTGGATAGGTCCCTGGTCAAACTTCTGCCCAACTATGAGAATGTTAAAAATGGTATAATAGTGGCTAGTTGCCATGTGTCAAGTTTTTCTGAAAAAATAGTCAGGTTCAAAAGGAGAGCCTATACTATAACAAGAGGTGCTTTTGTGGCATCAACGTTGTGGAGGTCGGACGTTATCGAGCAAATACCGAAACCAGTGCACATCCGGAACGTGTATCTGGACGAAATAGCTATTAAGCTAAATCTACACATAAACACAGCCGAATCATTGAATACGGATGAACAAGGGAGGAAAAACGAGGTGATAAAGTGCTATTACAGTATAGCAAAACCACAATTACAATTCGAAATACTGGATTAAAAGATGTATATGCAACAACGGATAAAAAGTATGTTTTCTTGCTTTCCACGACTACCTTTTTTTTGTCACTGTCTTCATTCATTGCCTTCGCACAAATACCCTCACATAGTACTGCTGTAAAACACATGCCTCAAAATAAATCTAATATAACTCACTTCATCCATGATAGCCAAATGAGATCAAATATAAATATATGACTTTAGAAAATGTGCTTTCCGGCTTTTGAAATGCTCACCGAATAAAATGTATGCCGTAATTATATGAGAATTGGGCTGGATTCCAGAATTGTCTCAAAGATAAACAGGCAATGTATTATGCTACTAGGATGTTCTATGAGTGAATATTTTTTCTCTCCCTTGGTTTTCCCTGGTTCAATAATACAACTTGAACAAACAGGCTATCTGGGTAAATGTCTTTAGTGAAATAACCAAGGTGGGCGGGGTTTCTCCATCCACCACAATTTGTGTGTTTCCATACTTTGGAAAACAATCAGTTTTATAGTGTGCTAATATATGCTGTGCTAAACAAAATTTTTAGACCTAAACGTAGACAATTGCACAAGCAGTCAGACCACAATGATAGGCCTGATGAAATGCGAAACTATTAGGAAAGGAAATATTGAAGTACGAAAAGTTGAGCTTTCAATTAAAGAAGTCGATAGAGTAGAATATAACGATTGGGTGAGTAGCTGTGGTCTTCCAAATATCCTGCTGCTATTACCAATTCGGACACTGGCTCAGTATGCCGCCAGAGAACTTACAGGTGCCCTTGTCCTTGACGAAAGCAACGAATTATACGCTACACAAGTGCGAATGGAGGCACCTGGTCCTGTGCAATTTTGTGCCGGTGCATGAAGCACTGGACCGAAAAGTAGTGAAGGATGCGGCATGGCAGCTACTGGATAGAGCCCAGTCTGTGAAACTGAATGCCATAAAGCTGATACTAATGCAAAACAGCAAGGATGCATCAACCAGTGACGCAAAAATCGAGTTCTCAAAATGGGAACCAACCTCAAAATGGAGCGCGGCATCGTATGTGGTACAACAGGAATTAAAACATGTTAACTCAATGAAGTCACTATATATGGCGGGGTGTGATAATGACGATCAAAACAAATTACTTCCTACCAGAACGGTTATATCTGATAGTAGTTCGGATGGTGAGAAAAGGGTATGCAGCAATTTTGGTGTTAACAAACTATTTACAAAAGGAAGTGCCGGTGTAGTCAAACCTATTAAATGCGAAACAAGTACACCGGTAAACTACAAGAAAAATGTATGCCGCAGTATGCTTTTTCATGATACGTTTCAAAGTGCTGCCTGTGGACTAAACACGTGCAAAACCACCATTGTTCTGGAGGAATGTGAGATACCAACGGATAACTCGCAGAATGGCGAAAATATAATTTCGGTAAAGGGGGAGCAGGATTTTCAGGATGACGATGAGGTCTTCCAAGAGCAATTATTATCGGCAGCTGAGGATAGCAAACATGATAAAACTGGTGATATCACGTCTGAAATAGATTCAACTATTATTACAATGGAACAGCGGAAGGAAATTAAACAGTTACTCGAATCAGGTGGCTATGGTACAGGTCACATAAACTTTATGACGTTCATGAACCGATACAAGGCTATCAAAAGTTTGTGTGCCAAGTATAGTGTGACTGAACAGGATGAGAAAAGCTACATGATCCATCTGCTTGATATGAAATACAACTCAAATCTAAGTAACACTGAATTACAGGCGACTAGAGATCGCAACTCAGACATTAAAAAACTAGGCAC
>SCLE01408485.1:0-11055 GCA_004367955.1 Bathochordaeus stygius | reverse complement strand
AAACGTGTAAACAATTTATTGTGAATTATTCTTGTAAAAATTCTAGAACTTATAATGTCCACTGTATGTACCTGTGTTTGCTAGATAAACGAATTCTACATGTTATATTATGAAATAAAAATAAAACAAAGATTAAATAATATTTTGTCGAGTCAGAGGATAGGGTTGTAAACGCGATAGTTATTTAAAAAACAGTGGTTTAGTTTTTTAAGTAGTTTTGTTATTATAAACGGTCAGAATAATATTGTTAAAAACTCTTTTCAGACGAATATAACGGTTAATTAAAATGGCTACGATTAAAAAGAAACGAGCGATGCAATTACCAAAAGAAATCAGGGAAATCGCTGAGTCAATTGTCCAATTAAAGAAAGATGGTAACATTTCGGAAAAGATGCAAGACGGCACGTTCTCAGAAACATATGTAGCACTGATTGGCAACATTAATCAATTTTTAAAAAGTATCAAAACTAAGGATGTTCAAGAAGAGGAAGTGTTTACAGAATTTCTAGATCGTACGACACTAGCATGGGAAACAGATATTAAAAGTTATCTGAGCACAGGAAGTGGACTATATGAAAATTTTGAAAATCAACTGGAAATCAACATTGACTTACAGATTGAATTACAAAAAATGAAAAATGCAAGTCAAAATGTGGAAACTGTCACGGTGAGCGAAGAAATACGGAGAGGTAAAAAATACTTACAAAATATAACTATTACTAAATTTGTTAATTTAGAATCAGATGGCGACGAAGGTGACGACCTTGAAATGGAAGAAGTTCAATCAATGCAACACGAGACAAATGAGCAAGGGGAACAAAACCTGTCAAATAAAGAGTCGGAAAATGATACGAGTTCAACAGAAAATACGGTGGATACTGAAGAAAGTGTGGTAGTCACGTCGGAAGATTTGATACATCGAGAGCTCAAAAGTCGGTTTATTTCGGGGGAAAGTACGAATACGGATGAGGATGATATTATAAGCCCACCATATGAGGTCATAGGCCAATCATCCAGGATGGAATCCGAAGTGGAACCGGATTCGGAAGAAGATGAGGCTCAAGAAGAACAGGAGGAAATGGAAATTTGGACGCAAAGGGAAATAGCGTTAAGATTAAGACAACAAAGCGGCGAAATTGAATTTTTAAGTCAGGAAGTCAAACGGTTAAAAGATTCTACGACACTCGACATGCAGAGATGGGACTACACGACATCAAAAAACAGGAAACTTATACACGAATCTCGCAGAGAATGGAAATCACTGTTAGAGGGTGATTTTATCAAAGAAAAAGTGGTAGAAATGCTATTTACGCCTAGAACATGGAACGAAGTGCTGACATCGGAACATTCAACATGTGTTAAACAATTTTGTCTAAACATTAGATCAAAAGTGGACACAAAAGAATTGGAACAGTGGTGGAAAACAGCAGAACTTCAGGAAGGAAAAAGGCGCCTGGACTCGATGCGTGCGTACAATAATCTGGCCATGGAATTAAGAGCAACCCTGTCGGTCAAACTAGCAACTATTTCTAAAGAATGCTTACTGGACATTGGCATGTGCATGATGGGCTTACTAAATGACATGGGTATGGCGGAACTAACGTTCACAAAGAAAATGATTCGGACTATTACAGGAGTTAAAGATGTGTCAAAAATGGGCGAGGCGGCAAAATTATTCAGGAAGCTGCTACCAGAAAACATGCTCACTTGGGAAAATATCCATGAAAAAGAGGACATAGAAATGTACGTACACAGTAAGATTAAACATGCATCGGACCAGAATGTTTTCAGGCGGAGAATGAATTTTAAAATGCTTAAGCAAATTAATATTCAAGAACATTTCAGATGGGAAAAAGATTATGAAGACTCTATGGATGACTTTGTGGAACGAACCATGGATAAAGAAGGTGACAACACGATAGGAAAGCAGAAAATCACACACAAAAATGTATCCAAAAAATCGAAAAACATCCAAAAAGGTAAAAACGGGTTATTTTATCGATGAAAATCACTTAAAATGTTTTATAGAAAAAACGGAACAAAAAGAACCCCAGGTGGCAGAAGATGAACAAGAACTAGTTTCGATAGACTTGGAAATGGAAAAGAAACCAACAGTCAAAAAACGCGTCAAAGCGAATCTGAAAATCAGTAAGTTGAAGAAAAATTGTTTGGTTAAACATCGGTTTAATATATATTTTTTAGTTGAAGAACCGGGCACAAGTGGAACATTTACGAAGCTGGAAAAAGCTAAAGCTCCAACCAGAAAGGCGATCAAAGTGGTGACGAAATCATTGAAGCTTAAATCACCAAAACAAAACAAGGAAAGCTTGCCCTCCAATGCTTTATTCGAAACACTAAGTGAAGATTTTGCTAGAAATCCAGATGCCAACAAAAAGAGAAAAGCAACGATTGGTGAGTCCCCGGAAGCTAAACAGAAGGTGAAACGAATCCCGATTAAAACAAAAGTGCACAAAAAACTGAATTTAGAAGACAGAGGTGATCTGGATCCAACAAAAATAGCGACAGCAGGCAGAAAATCAGAACTCAATAATTGGATAAATCGAAAGCTTAACACACCACAGACTTTAGCGGCCAAAAAGAAACGACCAATCAGAAAATAAGGGAACTGTTGTTTAAAAATAAAGCCAAAAGGTATAGTTCACGAGTATTTTGTTTAAAAAATTATTTAAAATTCAGGCGAATAAATCTGTACAAGATGAAAATTATGGAAACGACAAACTCCAGAATAAATAATATAATATCATGATTCTACAAACTAGTATTTATTAAAACACAATATGACTTTATTACACGTTCCTGAGCACCCTGCTCAAAACACTGCCTAGTTAAGCCAGCAAAACAATGAAAATAAATGATAAATTGGAAAATATGTATACAATGTGGTTTAATTTGTCGGCGGAAGCCAGTTGTTCGATATAATGTAGCTAAAATAGGGTTCTAAGCAATGGCGTGAGTTAAAATGTACATTTAGACGGTCTAGAAATGAGTTTTCAAAAAACAAATTATGAGAAAAAATGGAAAGAATGGACCAGAAGAAGTTTAGATTTAGATGAATTAGAAAATAATTGCCTATGTAATCATATGTGCTATGAGGGCCCGAAAATCTGGAATAATCTGACATCATATATTCCGGAAAATAGATGTATTTGCATGCAAATACAACAAGAATTATGGGAACAGGATTTTCTGAGTGTACCCAGTATGGTACCGCCGACAGTCAGGCCCACGGATAAGAATGGCGCGTTAGTACTAGACAGGGATGGAAAAATACAGGGTCCATACTTTCATCATCAGTGGGTAGCAAAATCATGGGAATATTTCGAATGGTTTCATGAAATTCTGGAAGGTAAAAGACAACCAAATTGGGAGGATATTTTCTTCAGGCACGAAGATGACTTCTACGCGGGCATTTATTCACATTTTCTGGAGGTCACTCGAATTATGCTAAGCAGCTTGGATGGCGAGTGGAATAAACATGTTATATACAATGACCTACATCGAGGGGTGGATTTATATGAAAACATATCACCAATACAAGCTCGAGAGGGTAAAGATTATCATAAAAAAGGGCTAATTAGTACGAAAACCAAGGCACACAGAGAATTTTGTGATGAAATACACAAAAATGAAATCAAAATTACAATAACGGAAGAAAGAAGGTTGGAAAGAAAGCGGGCAAAATGCTGGTCGGAAAGGGCGAAAATATGCAAAAAATCGAAGGAGGACTTAAGGGTACTTTCGCAGGAAGAAAATTTTACGGGATGGTATAAGAAAACCAAGGAAACACCGGTCATATGTAGAAAGGGCCAAATACCGACGAAAATAATTATGAAAAATAACGACGAAGCACTGAAACCGCACAGAAAGTTCATATTCAAAATTCTAGAAAAATGGTTAAAAACAGGAACATTATTGTTGGTTGAAGATCAAACAAAAGAGGTAGATTTAATAACACCGCTTATTCTAGCATCCATGTTAAAAAAGCCGCGCATGTGTTTTGATGGCGGGATAATCAAACATGTGGAACAAAGTTCTACACCATGCAAACTGGAAGGTTTATACAATATTCTAGACGTAATACAAAGATATGAATATATCACAAAGCTGGACGATCGCCGGGGTTTCCACTTGGTTAAACTTAACAAAGAGAGTCGAGGTCTAACGGCGTTCAAATTTGAAAAATGGATATTCAAATATCGGGCATTACCATTTGGGGTCCCGAAGAGCCCGGGATCTTTTCAAAGAATTAATATGATAACCATAAGTTATGCCAGAAAATTCGGAGTCAAAACGGCGCTTTATTTGGATGACAGGATTTATCTAGATAACGAACAAAATTTATTTGGAGATAAAGCAATACCAAAAAATTGTGTGCTAGGTGTATTATTGATACTAGCAGCAGGGGGTGTCTTGGCGCTAGACAAAAGTTTTTTCGAACCAAAACAGTGTCAAACCTTTCTGGGCATGATGTTAAACACGAAGGAAGGGTCCATCAGTGTACCCAAAGAAAAATGGCAAAGTTACAGGGAAGAATGTGGCTACTTTATGAACATCAAAAATGGTAACAAATTTGATGTTAAAAAATTGGAGGTTTTGAGGGGGCGTGCTGTATCTTTTCAAGTGGCATGTACCAAGATGAAACGATATATCAGGGAAATGACATCCATGATTACCAAGGCAAACAGAGAAAATGATTTTCAACAAATAATGGAGCAATCACTTAAAATCGAAATAAAAAAATGGCTAGATCTAGAGATCATAGAAATCAAAAGATCTTGGCTACCAAAAGAAAGGGTACAATTGGAAATGAGTGCATTATTCACAGATGCCTCCAAAGCAGGTGCAGGCATGAAATTATTTACAAAAGGCAGAACTCTGGAATTAAGTCATCACTTTGGTGAGGATATTCAAGGCTGGGACATCCATAACAAAGAAGCTTTTACGATTTTATCTGCGTTTGTTAGAATGAGGGATGAGTTAAATAACAAACATATCACAGTCTTTTGTGACAACATGGCAGTATGTTATGCATTTCGGAACGAAGGAACATCAAATAAAAAACTGAATGCTATAGTCACGAAAACTTTTGAGTACGCAGAAGAAAAGAATATTATGTTTAAGGTGTATTGGATTGGCACGAAGTTTCAATTAGCGGATAGAGCATCAAGGTTCATAAACTATAATGAAGAATTTATTCCAGAATGTATTTTTGCAATACTTGAGCAGGTGACGCGGATGAAATGTACTATAGATGCCATGGCAACCAAAGAAAATAGGAAGTGCAAAAAATTTATAAGTTGGCAAAAAGAAGAACAGGCTTACCATACAGATTTTTTCACGCTTACACAGGACAAAGTAGCTGGTGAAACATTATTTCTGTTTCCACCGAAAAACATTTTAAACAAAACTTTAGAATATGCGGGCATACATCTCAAAGAATGCAAAATACTGCTACTGTTCCATGTGTGGATGGAATGGCCGATTGGCATGACTTTTTTCGAACAAAAAAATGCTAACATGAAAATACTCAGGCTGGAAAAAAACTGGTTCAACTTACCGGCAATCACGATGATTCCGTCGGAAGAAGAAATATGGCTCAGAGGGAAAAGACTATCAGCCACTTTCAATTGTAGACCATCGGAGACTTATATAGCAATGATAAACTTTGAAAAAGCAGGTAAAATCGAATTTATGCGTTTTCAAATTAAAAAAGTATTATTTTAGAAAATATGAAAACCGGGGCGTGACGAACAAAACAGAATTTCACATCACAATTAAAAGCAAGAAAACAATTTGAATATCGGTTGGTAAAAACGAAAATTGAAAATTAAAATTGGTATCGAAATAGTCAAAATTATGCACCTGTGAAAGAAGAAAAAGCTATCATAATATATTCAAATTTAACTGAAAAACCAGTTGGAATTACAATTAATGTGCAGTTTGAAAATAATAAAATCACAAAACAAATAGTTAAAGAGCAGAGTGTTTATTGAGCCATAATATAGGAATATGTTTGAGAAAGAGAAAGTGGGGTAATTATTTGTTTAAGCGAAACGTTTAATTCACATTAAGGGTTGTTTAAATTTTTAGATGGAAAAATCGCAGATTCGGGATAAAATCAAAGAATATAACTGGAAGAAATGTGTAGCGGAAGAAAAGTGCGAAAAAGCCATCGACAACTGGTTCCACTTCAAAAAACGGGTAAGAAAGTCACGTTGGGAAGAATTCGTAACATGTAAAAGGGATTTAACATTATACAAATCTCCGATTAGAATGCTTAGAGACATAGAAAAATGGAGAGCAAGGACAGAATTTGGTGTACGAAAAGTCCAATATTACAAAATGATGGAAAAAGAGGAAAAAGCAGGTGAGGATATTGACAACAATATGGCGTTGGATAAATTATCGACTGAACTGGAAGATTTTATTAAAAAACACAGGGAGGTTCTAGGTGAGTTTTATCATCAAATTATTCGGAGAATAAATAATAACGGGGAAGAAAGATGTTAGAATAAGTTATGTAGATTTATAACGAAGGCCCTAAAAGTAAGGTTTAACTGGAAATATTTATTGTTTTTGTCGAAACATTTTGTTTGATCAATATGCAAGGAATATAATGGTACAAAAATTTCAGATAGCGAACGTGTATTCGGACTGAAATTTAAATTTATTGTGAAAGAAAAAAGAGGAAATCATCAACAATAACAGTATCAGATTATTGGTTAAAGTAAGAAAATATGTAAACACAGAAGAAGTGAAGGACAAAAATTATTTCGGGAATAATTTGAAGAAAGGTACTGAGACATAATTTAGGCTGGAAAAAGAGTATTAAATTATATTTAAGAATTAAAAACAGGAAAAAAGCGAAGCAGTTTCAATTTCGAGAAATCCGAACATGGAAGAATCATATGAAGAACGGGGCACGACAGAATATTTATCTGGGGGTCAGAAAAGGATTATGGAATTCAGCTATAAAGGGATTCCAAGGGAAATTAATGTGACCACAGATGTGATAGAAGGTAGGTTAAAATATATTAACATGGGTTCATCGATAGAACAAGATCAAGAAGATGCAGAAAATGAACTATTTTTTGCGCATGAAAGAGATTTGGCATATGGGGTATTTCGGAAAGCAAAAAATGAATTAATTTTTGCGAGAGAAATGCTAACGCGGAAAGAAGGCCTAGAAGATGGTACGAGAAGAGCGGTGGATGATGAAGATGATGTACTGGAAGACCACTCAGTCGAATATTGTAAAGAGTTAGTTCAAGACTGTTCAAATTCCATGATGGCGGCAAAAATTGACTTAGAA
Organism: Bathochordaeus stygius; assembly: GCA_004367955.1. NCBI lineage: Eukaryota > Metazoa > Chordata > Appendicularia > Copelata > Oikopleuridae > Bathochordaeus > Bathochordaeus stygius. Next base: position 3,722 of record SCLE01408485.1, on the reverse strand, counting down.
CTAAAACAGAAAAGTGTAGCACATTATAAAATCAAGAAACCCACAGAACGAAGGGCGGTAATTGGTGCTATTGTCAAACGGGGAGATCAATATTTCCAATCCTGGGTTTCGGCGCCCACGTATTTGAATTGTCTTTTTCCACAAAAAGAAAAAGTGGAGGATTTATATCTGGCAATACGACATACATTGGTAGAGGAGCAACAGAAAATTGATCATGAAATTATTTTGGGTTTGATTACAAGGCTAGGGAAAGCGCTACCGGACGAATACAAAGTTTACAAAGTGTTTTTGCAGGAAATAGTGAGTGATATGACGAAAAACATGCTAAATGATAAATATACTAGGGCATGGTTATGTGCAGAAATCAATCCGGTATTAACACTGACGGACATGAAACACTCGGACCGTTTTTTGGTATCGAATAAACTCAGTCATTTGCTCAAAGAGTGTGCATATGCACCGATAAGATTAAAAATGGTGGAAATCCATAAAACGGACGGGAAACCGGAAGAAAGAATTATGCGAATAGGGAACCTATCGATGAAGGCTTTTTCAATACTGCATACTAAGGCTGTGATGTTAAGGGGTACCTCTAGAAAAACTGAACATCGAAGAGAGTTTATTACGAAATATCACAAAAACTCATACAGGAACAATTATACTCCAAGAAGAAACTATACAGGGGGTTATGGTGAATATGCAAATTATTCAACGGCATCAAGAGGTTTTCAGAGAGGTGCGAACAGGGGCAGAGGCGACAGGGGAGCAGGTTTCAGAGGAAGATCAGACAAATTTAACAAAAATTTCAGAAGTAAGTAACTTAGGTGATTTCACAAACAAACAATTCGGAATAATAAGACGTGAATTTTGGCTAAATACGTCAAGGGGACCCTGTTTCGGGCTGAGTCCTGGGTAGAATTTAAATTGAAAATAAAAAATATTTTTTATGTTAAAAATAGGGAAGTGGTAGCAGAAAAATATTATTATATTCTTTTTCTAGGAAATATTGGTCATACAGAGAGTCAATATGAGAAAAGGGGTACCAATTTGAAACGAAAAAATACACAAAATCAAATCGAGGGGACAAAAATTTGGCCGATAAATGAACAAGAAACCAAAAAGACAATAGAACTTTTAACTAATGCACTAAATTTAGATTAATTCAAGAACGGTGCAGGACTACGACAGATTTATAAAAAACTGTACAATTGTGTTGGAGGAAAATGGTCGACAATCAGCAAATAGGCTAATAAAGTTTCTCAAGGAAACATCAAACAAACCACATCCTGCAAAAATCAGAAGGTATCAAAATTTCATGAAACAAAGAATGCAGCTGAATTACAGGGAGCAACTAGTATTCATGCAAGTCATCAACAAATACAGATCGGAAATAGCTATGACTAGAAGGGCTGGCTTGAGGCAAGCACCAGTAATTAGATGGGCGAGACTTAAACAGTTGGCAAAAAGACTATGGTATGACAAAGAGGGTATCCGAGTGGATACGATTTTTGAAAAACGTGCAGCGGCAATTATGATATTCATATCATTTTTCGGCGGGGCAAGATGGAAGGACTGCACTCGTATGAAATGGGACGAAATCAAGGTGTCAAGAGTAAGGGGCAAAAAGTATATAGCAATTTATCTACAGAGTTCAAAGGCCAACAGAGACGGCGAGAAACTAGAAGCCATAACTTTGGCAGAATCGGGAAAAAAAGACTGGTCTTGTCCGGTTTTTGCAATTCTGAGATGGTATTTGTTTAGGGGGAAACCATCGAGAGGTTATTTGTTCTCAAAGATAAATAAAGAGGAAAAAGGCAACAAAACATTTTATCAGGTGCGCAAAATGGCAAGGAAAATGAAATGGTCTATTTTACCGGCGAAACATACGGGGCGAAATTCATGCTGTGTTACTTTGCTGAACTGGGGCGAGGACTATGGTTCAGTAACGAGACACTTAAGATGGGTCGCGGGGAGTAACATGCCCAACATATATACGGGACTACACTTATCACAAACGGAGTATGCACCAGCTACGATTTTGGCAACAAAAGCGGGAGAAGATGACCTAGATATGCAGAATGAATTCATGGCAAAAGAGGTAGTCGGGACTGAGAAGAAAGAAAGTATTAAAACTAAAAACAGGAAGGAAAAAATGGTTAAACGACGGGCGGAGATCAGCAGATGCTCCAAGGTCGCGTGGAAATACTGAGGTGAGACTTTTTTTCTATATCTTGAATTATTTCATAAATATACTGAAATTAAGATGCTGGGGTGTCAAATGATTCAAAGGTATAACGAAAAACAAACAGAGAGCATATGAAGAAATAGTGTGTTTTCTTCATTAAAATATACACTAAATGTTTTTATACTGTGTAACGATTAAAGGGAAAAGTTGTATATTTTTATAGAATGAAAATAAAGTGTTAATCATTAAGATATGAATAATGCAGAGATTCCGCGAGCAATATTGCAGGAAATGGAAGCCACATTTGAATATTTAGGCATACGAGAACGGAACACACACTTACAATTAATAGAAAATACGAAAGTTATTTTGCGAATGAAATTGGAGCAAGAAGATAGGGACACGATTATTAACCTACTCAAAGAAACAGTACGATTGACAAGAGTATGCGAAACGGAGATGGAAATCAAAATACTTATTTTGGAATTCTACGAGTCAGCAATTTTTCCAACACTGAAAAAAGCGTACATGATACATTCAGTGGAACCGGAAATATAGAACGGTGCTGGAAAACACTTTCTAGTCTCATATGCTCAACATAACTGTAAACATAAGAAATAAAAATTATCTTTACAAGACACTACTGTTAGTTAATGGAGAAAGTTTTAAAAGACATTTTTTAGAAATTACGAAAATGGGCCATGACTAAAAATATGCTTCACAAAGAGAGGCTCAACGACAGACACATGACTAAGTTTGGAAATGACTAAGGATGAAAATATCTAATAGAATCAGCCAAACGTAGTCAGTCAATCTTCATTATTAGTAACAGTAGGAGGGCAGTAGTGAGTAGGCTATATAAATAACCAAAATAAATAAAACACTCACTACTTGACCTTTAGGGTTTGCAGGGCTATATATGTATAAAGAGAATTTAATATAAGGTTCATATACATCTAGGTTGAAGGCTGGGTCGTTTCAGACAGGGACGACGCAGATATTTTTAAAAACCCTCCCACCCTAAAATATCTCTGATAATCATCTAGACTACGCAATCAATCTTCATTATTAGTAACAGTAGTTTAATGGTTATAGGGAGAACAACAATTTGTTTTTGGGTTAAACATTTTTTATTTCTTCTCGGTGGGCCGGCAAAAGAAGGCGCTTTATGTTCATTTGCGATATTTTTACCTTTACTCTCAGGTGATATCGCGGAGAAATTGTTTTTATGTTATTGAAAAAATATATAAACTTCCAAATTGATTACTAATTGAAATTGTTAAATTAAAAATAAGTTGAAATTAGTAATTGATAGAAATCTAAAAAAATCGATCATGCTAAAGAAAAATAAAACAAAAAATTCGCAACGCTTTTCTAAGTGAAAACGCCCTAATCTTTACAAACGCCTTAATCGTTACAGAAATTTTTCTCATTTAGTTGTAACGATTAGTGACATAGTGGCGTAATTTACAAAAATCTTGCGAACCAAAATATTTGGCAAAAACAAAAACTTATTTCCCAATGAATATAAAAAGGC
>SCLE01408373.1:0-11095 GCA_004367955.1 Bathochordaeus stygius | reverse complement strand
TTGTTTGCACCCCGTCCTTATAAACTTCTACAACCTACGTCACACCCACACCCTGGTTTTGTATTTTTCGTAAGTTCCTAAAGCATCTGCAAACTACTGAAACTAATTGGTGGAATCAATCTGACTCCGTACCCAGTCCTCTGGCGTGTATCCCTTTCTTAGTCCCTTTCTTAGTCAGATTCCCTTATTTCTCCAACTTATTTCACATCCTTCTTCAATTTATTTCCCCCTTTTTCCTTACTATTAAAAAGAGACACGCAATTTTCATTACATTTTAATTGTTCTCAAGTGTGAAAACGTATAAGCATGTACTTTTTTTTTTAATTTCCTTCTTGCTCTTCCGTTCCTTCTTCCTCTTCCGTGCCTTCGTCCTCTTCCGTGTCCATATTATGGTACCATGTTATGGTTTCCCGGATGAAGTCCTCAAGCCGTCTCAATCTCAAAAATTGCAAAAATTTTGGGTTGTTATTTCCTCGATACAATCCTCCATTACATCCGCTATTTCGGCTCGCTTTGAGCAGTTTAGCATTTTCAGTAGGATCCTGTTTACTATTGCTTGACAATCTTCCCTTTCTGTGCTATCAAGGGCCATTCTTAGTGATCCCTCTCCACATGTTCATTCCTGTATCTCCGTACTCACTGAGTAGTTCACGAACCGCTCTGTTCAAAGTTCTCGAGAACATTCCTTCTTTCTGAACGTTCTTGTTATATTTTTAGTTCAATAATGTACCTCTCTTATTTATTTGCACGGTTTACACTTAAGAAATCTTTTTTGATTTTCTAAATCATTTTTCAAAACACCATCTCTTAAAAAGGCTGCTGGTGATCCATCAGTGGTTGTTAAATATGACCCAATGTAAACATTTGGCATATTGCTCCCCCTCACCCAACGCAGGTGCCTAGAAATGGAGTCAACATCTAATCCTTCATTTAGTAACGTAACACAACATGAGATCCTACCCGTATGTTTCCCAGGAATGTCTTCCATGCCTAGTCTCCTTGCCATTCTCACCACTTGGTCATGTGATCTACGCCCATTATCCTCTACCTCCGTTTTTGAAAACATAAAGCCCTCTACCGGTGCATTAGTGTATAAACCATCTGAGCACTGCCCTGAATGGACAATCCCAGACCTTGCCTTTTACTTCAGGAAGAATGAGAGTTTCCTCTTTAAGGCCCACCAAGTTGGCTTTTGATCTTATTAAGTCTATTTTAAGAAATCTATTCCTATTGCCTAGTTACCACTTTGATATCCTCCCACCTAATTCGACAGCAATCCTTCCACCTGGCCCCGCTGTAAAACGTTACATAAATCATGATAGACGCCGCTCTTCTAAAAAAGACTGTTTTTTGTACTGTCATAAAGTCACTAAACCATAGATACTGTGCTATTCTTTTAAGGTCAGCCCAACTTATCACCGGAGCCTTTTTAAGCCCTGGTTTTTTAACATTACTTCCTGTTCAATGAACTTATTCATAATTTTCTGAAAGTGTAATCTGTGCCAATACGTAAGCTTCGCTTATGTGACAGTAAAGTTGCAGTATCTATTGACTCTTTTTGTGTGAGTTGAATTAAAGTTTTTCCAAATGTGGCTGATAAGCCAGTCTGCCGCTTGTACCCCCGTAATTTTTCCTTCCAAATCGAAATGTTTTTTGAAGTTTCTATAGTCTTTCATTGTCTGCGTTTCATCCTTAATGTATAGCTTCAGTCAATATGTCAACAGCACTTTTAGTCTGTTGATCTCTAATTGGCCAGGCTTTCTTTTTTCTTTGGGTTTTTGAATTTTATCTCCTACCTTTCCATTCATATTAATATTTTGAAACTTACTTCTAAATTTATTGACATTAGTATTTTGTGGGAATGTGCCCCAAGGTCTTCCTCTGAACGAGCCTCTTGTACCCGAAAAGGCTTGAGTCGAAGCCCCAAAACCTCTGCCTCTGCCCGGATTTCTGAAACTCCTTCTTTCCGCCTCATTGCGCTTAAATTGTGACAGAGGGACATAATTGGTCATTGACGCTTTTCGATGTAGTGCCGAGAAGATCTTAGCACTCAAGCTGCCCACTCGAAGCATTCTGTCCCCTGGCTTTCCTTCTATTTTGTGAATTTCCACCATTTTTTTTCTGATAGAGTTATGTGCAATCTCCCTCAAGTCTGGATTATTTGCATTACCCACCAGTGTCCTGTCACTGTGATTCATATCTGTGATATGAAGGACCGGATTTAGCTCTTTAATGAGCCAGTGTCGATTAAAGAATTCCTCTGAGGCATTTTTGTGCATGTCCGAAATTTTATTTCCCAGGAAAGCCTTGTATATGATATCCTCATCTTCACAGGCCTCCGCAAGTCTAGTGAGTCATAGGTAATTGTAGCCTGCTCTTCAATGAGATGAAACCGTAGGGTTCTATAGACGTCCTCAAAACGTTCTTTTTGTGGCATCTTGGAACTGAGAAACGCAGGAGCACTTGCCCATTCCTCAAAGTAATTGTTGCCCCTTTTGACCACTTTATTCTTTTTGGTCTTTTTTTCCTTCTTTAGGGACCTGCTAAGTTGTAGGCTCTTGCAAACCTTGTCTTTTTTCTCCCACTCACTTCGAGCAATGTCAAGTTTCTTTTCTGCGGCAGAGACCTTTCTCTCGCATTCATCCCTCGTCAGGACAAGTGCAGTTGCGTCCAGTTTGCTTTTATTAGGTTCCTTACCTTTCACAAGGTCTTTCTTCCTCGCCATAAGGTCCCTGGTCAATGTGACCGTATCTGTCATGGCTAATAGTTTGTCCGCCGCCAGATCTTTGTCCTTCTCGCAAAATTCCCTCAGTTTTTTTGCTTTTTCATCCTCAACATCCTCTTCATCAGGATCCTCTCCATGATAAATGATTCTGCCCGCCTTTACGTCGGCCTTGACATTGACTTCCCATGGGACACCTTTTTTGGTGATTTCCGCCAATTTCTTTTGGCTAGTACCGTGGAATTCCAAATCAGCTTCCGCCTGTTCTTCCATTCTGAATTTTATTTAGTTAGCATCCCCTTTTTATTATTATTTTTTTTAGCAAGATTGTAGTTTTATAAATCTCCTTCCATGGATGAAATTATGTCTCCATTTTCCTTCACATATTCCTCTAGCCTTCGCACCTTGAAAGCAAATTCTGTATTGTCCTCAATACTCATTCCTTCCGTCATCAAATATTCTAGGATTGCGTAGTAGTCCATTTTTAGCGAGCAAAACATTTCCCTAACTTCCCAGTTCTGTATCCGTTGCACCATTACAACCGGCGAACTTCTCAGTACCGTGTTTAGGAAGCGATAGGATTTGCTTTCCCATTTGGTCCTTCTGACTAGCCTTTTGTATTCTAGCCATGACTCTATGGTGAGCTGCTTTGCTTCTTTCACGCGCTCTCTCCTACCCTTGTATTCGGCAAACTTCCCTTTTATTTTGATCAGTTCCATTCTAAAAAAATTTTTGGAAATTTTCAACCGGCATTTTTTTTAAAGTTAAATGACAGCTTTAATAATTTCAGAAAAAAAGAAAAAAACAGGGGAGATCCTCGAAGAGAAGTCTTCTCTTTTTTAGGCTCCTTTTATAGATACAATCCTTCCCCACTCACGACGAGTTCAGTGAAAAACCAATTTGTTGTGTGTATGTACATGGTTCTGTAACCAACGATTTGCCACTTCAATTCCTTCTCTAGTTGCTCCTTCTAGACCCCTTCATTTTCTGCTTGTGGCAGTCCCCATAATGTTCTCGCGGTTTCCCGATGCTCCGTTACAAAAGTTGTGAGAATCTCACAACTATCCTCCATTATTTGAATTTAGCTTCATTTCCTTCATCCTCAATGTGATCCTTGAGGTTTGTCAGAAATGTCAGTCGAAGCTTTTGATAAAACGCATTGAGATTATGTTTCCGCATATTCGTGATCAAGCTTCTGGGCGTTAATTCTAGCAAGTTTTCCTGAAGCGGGTCCGTTTCGCCATGTACCAATTAGTGTGGTATACCACCCATTGGAATTGAGTCCATTTCCAAATGGCCCCCCTCTTGTTTATATCAGCCCGATCAGCCTTTTCTTCACACCTTTCAATCGCTCGTATTACTGCCTGGAGTGACATTCTGAAATAATGACATTTTTAATTATGTAATAATTTATTTCCGTCCTTCTTAGCCATTAATGTTACAGATTAACAAAAAACAGGCCTTAGGTCTAAGATTGAAGCTTGCGCTTAGTCTCTTCCCTCCAATGGATGGAATCATTGTAATCGCCGGCATCTCAAACATTTGTGGTGTAATCACTCGTAACCTGACCCCTTCCAAGTTTACAAGTTTCGCCGTTACAATTGGCTATTCCAGCCATAGGTGTCCTAGGAGTACTATTTTTGCCCGTGACAGGTCCTTATAAATCTTCCATAAGACCTTGTTAATGATGTTCTTTGGTGGAAAAACGAAAACTATTTCTCCCGACAGATCCTCCCATTTTAACGTGAAAAAATCCGTCTTCCATGCGAGTGAATCCTCCCTCCATGAGATGAATTTTGCACATTTATAATTGTTTCTCGTGGCCATCGCATCCAACGTGAATTTTATGCCTAGGGCCCTCTCTATTTTCTTGAAATTTAGCTCGGGCAGAAACTCCTCATTCCAGGATATTATCCGAGACTCTCCGTCCGCTAGCTGATAGTTTGTACCTATCCAATGCACCCCGAACTCAATGTCCTTTCCTTCTGCATATTCAAAAATGGCTATTATAATTTCATTCAGCCTTTTGTTTGAAGTTCCGTCATTCTTAAAGCCGTAACAGACGGCTTCATTATCACAGAAAATCGTAATTGCCTTTCCTTTTAGGTTATTTTGCCAGTTCACCAGAGCTGTAAGTATTACGAACGCCTCCTTCTCATATATTTCCCAGCCTTGAACTTTCTCCGAGAAGTAATGGGTATTTTCCTCTGTAGCTCCTTCAATGAATAGTTTCATCCCAGCCGCCGCTTTTGACGCATCTGTGAAAAGAACCGCCTCTATTCTTTCTTTTTTTAGCCACGAGCTTTTAATTTTTAGGTAGTTTTGATTTTTCCACTTGACCAATTCCGTCCTTAGGTCTTCATCCATGATACCCCATTCTTTGGAGTTTCTGTTGGCTAGTGTTACCTTCGATGTCATTTGTCGGATGTATCGTTTCATTTTCCTACAGGCAATTTGAAAGGAGACTGCTTTCCCCCTCATAATTTCGACTTTTTTAATGCTAATTTTGTTATCATTTTTAATTCTTAGGAAATCCTCCACTAAATTTATGAATTTGAACCATTTCAGTCTTGGTACCGCTACCGATCCTTCTCTGGCGTCCAGTTTCATCCCTAGGAACTCTTGAATTTGCCTTGGCTCCATGTCACTTTTGTCAAGTGAAACAAAACCTCCAGATGCTATCACTAATAGAACCCCTTGGAAGCAATTTTTCGGTACAAATTTCTCATTCAAGTCATTTTCAGTGTCTAGGAATAACCTGTCATCCAAGTATAGTGAAGATCGTACTCCAAATACTCTTCCATAATTTATGCTGGTCATGTTAACCCTTTGGAAGGCCCCAGGAGCCTTTGGAACCCCCAACGGCAGGGCTCTATACACAAAAGAGAGGCCTTTAAATTCAAACCCCGTAGGTTCGCGGCTTTCCCTATTGATTTTCAGCAGGTGGAAACCTCTCTTGTCGTCGAGCTTGGTCATAAAATCAAACCGCTCAATGACGTCAAGTATGTTTAGAAGTCCTTCTAATTTACACGGGGTTGATCCCATTTCCGTCAGTTTCAGCACTCCTCCATCATAGCAGAGCCTTGGCTTCGCATGCATCGATGCCAGCACTAGTTTTGTGGTTAGCTTGATTTTATCCTTCCGAACCATTATTAGGGTCCCAGTTCTGAGCCATTTGGTTAGAGTCTCAATGACGAATTCTTCATATAAAATAATATTATGCGATTTATTGTTTTCATTAATCGTTTTTTAATGATGGCCACCTCCTTGGTTATCTTATACACATTTTCAAAACCGCAAAAATCCTCCAAGTTGTATACCAGCTCTTTGTTTTTATCATATGTTTTGACCCTCCGGCGCCAGTCTAAAGATTGTTGCCGCCTCAGGTTCCTTTGGTTTGAAATGTTAACATCCTTCACTTTGAGACCCCGTAATTTGCGAAATTCATGATGTATTTCCGTCCTCGTTCCGATCTTGCCTGAATTTCTGTAATTTTTCCCCCTGCTTGGGTTGATCGGAGTCAAATTCTCATAGAGGTCCACACCACGATGCACATCATTGTAGGCCATGTGTTTGTTCCATTCCCCGTGCAATTGATTGATTAGTACCAGGTGAATGTCTACGAAATCTGAGTATATACCAGCGTAAAAGTCATCCATGTCCCGAAGGAAAACATCTGCCCAATCATAGTCGCGGCTTCCTTCTGATATGTCATGAAACATTGTTAAGAGTTTCCAGCTGTAGATCCTCCATTCTTTGTGGAAAAAAGGACCTCGTCGCATTCCTTCGGTATCAATCACAATGCAATTGTTCTTATTCACCGCTTTTACCGCTTTTGGTACCATGTCTGGCTCATACAGGAAATGCTTTTTCCACCTCTGATGTTGCCTTTCCATGCATAAACAGCGTATTTTGTCAAAATGCGATGGTCCCTCAGTATTACCTTCAAATTCAACACCTCGGCAACTACACAAACTATCACGATTATCCATTCTGTCATTTATATGCGACCACTCCTTCCAAAAAACGATTGGTAATTTGTTTTTAACACGTTTATTTATGAGTGAAATCATACTTAAACTAAACAAATTTAGCACTAGATTGGACTTTTTAATTAGCCGCAATTTTTTATAGTACGCATGAAAAGTGGGCAGTGAACCAGTATACACCTGAGTAATTACTGAGGTACAGAGATTTGTTAGATAAGGCACTTTCGGTGATAGAACTTTTTAAAACAAAGGCACGAAATTATTTGAAATGAGCAATTGGAAAAGGCAGCTTGTATGACAGCTGGATGACATTGAGGCAGTTCCGTCACGTGTTGTTTTTTGACTTGGCTACAATTCCTTCTTTCATTTTGATTGATCTTAAATACAATTTTAATGTGAGTCTTATTTTGTCATTGTTATAGCAAGGTTCTTACCTTATAGATCTTCAAAAATTCGCCATTGATCATCGCCGATCAGATCGCTCTCCGGATCGCTCTCTTGAGGATCGTTTTCGGTGTCGTCCTGTAGATCTGTAATCATTTCGAGATCTCTCTCCGGAGTCACCGTGACGTAGCCCTCCAGCTCGTCGTCGAATTCCTCCTCCATCGTCACTGTCGTCTCCCATATCTCGGAGTCTTCTTGCATGCGCTTCGTCCAGGAGGATTTTACTGAATGTTTATCATCAATATTATTTACCGGGTGATTAGGGTCATCGTACTCAGCCTGATATCTTCTAAGCTCCCGGTTTTGGGCTTTTGAAGTTCCAATTTTTTTGCCTGCTCGCGCTCCTCATCATCATTTTGGTCTGACTCCTTTTCGCGAGCCGTCTCCTTCTTTCTATCTTCCGAAGCCTTCCTTCGTGTAGCTATTTTGGCTTTTTTGTCAGCTGGTGTGATGTCTTAAAAAATTTTGAGAATTTTTTTAATGAAGTTTTCATTTTAATCAGACGAAAATCCTTCTGGAAATTTCCCTAAAAACTTGCCTGTGGTTTTGGAGCGCCCTCTCTTTATCACTACTTTTGAAGTTGGCCTTCTGTTTAGCCTTCTGATGTCCGGTTCGATTTCAAGCTGGATAAGGTTTTCGAACTCCTCCTCATACTGATCTAAAACTTCCCTCGGCTTCAAGCGATTCTCCACTGAGATAACTTTTCGCAATTGAAACGAAAGCCTTGGGTACATGAATTGATCGCACCTGTTTCTTGCGTCTTCATCAGTGTTAGCAGCTCTCTTCTGAAGGTCTCAAGAGTGGATTCCATTTGGACTACAATGACCTTGGAGCACACTTCCTTCTTTTGCAGCTTTATTTTTGGCGTCAGATAAGTCAGCACCCTGTTATTTCCAACAGGTCCCTCCAGGGATTCCAGGCTTGGGCATTCCTTCTGTTGATTAGGAAGCCGTTGACGGCTTCTGATCTTCCGTATTTTCTTCATATTGCGTCCAGCATTTTTGAGACAGTTTGATGATCTTCTCCAAGACTTCATACTCCTTCAGGCACTAAAATCATTTTTTATTTCAATTGTTTTTTGGTGTAATAAATTACCTGTTGCAGATCTGATTTTTCCTCGACTTCAGTCTGTTTTTCTTCGGCCATTATGCGGATTTCCACATGGGAGTTGAACCTGACCTTTTTTGCAGTTTTGTTTATTGGCTGTGCCGCCATGTAAACATCTCGTGCAAGAACGAAACTTCCCAGATTTCTTGATCAGCATCTTGTATGAGCATAGGCTTTCCAACGTCCTCATAATCATCTTTATGTAGATTGCATCGGCTATTTAGGCCCTCTACTTCCAAACTGCGTGACTTTTGCGAGCATCCAGATTTGTGCAGTTTTTCCAGGTTGAACCAATCCGTCGGCGGTACTACGTACGTCTCATTTTTCTCCCAGTGTTCAGCACATTTCAGCATTACATTTAAGATTTTGAAGCATTCCTCCAGCACGATAATTGTGATATTCACAACAAAATCCTTCTGTGGCTGCATATTGGCCCAAATCGAGTCTTGTATCGAGCTCCTTCTTTCCATGTACATTGCCATCAAATCCTTGTCCTCTCTAAGCCAGGGCATGGCTACCGAGATTTCCTCTGGATATAGCCTCCACGTAGCAAAGAGTCTTACTGCCCTCTAAATTGAATTGTTAAACATCTCAAATCCTAGTTATTCAAATAGCTCACCCTTCTTACAACTTCGACAGTTGAGCCTCGTTTTCATGTGCCAGTAGAAATTTTCTGCATTTCTTTAGCATTTTGTTGAGCACTCGTCTAGTTGCTCCCTCGAGTACAAACTCCTTCACCTGTCCTTCTCCGCAGCCCTGGAACTGGACCACGTGCCTAAATAAATTTATGTTCTCTGCTACTTTTGGCCATAAAAATTTTAACGGCTTCCGAAATTCCTCGCTTTTTTGTTCCGGCGACCATCCTTCCAGTTTGGCAACTTCCTTCCAGTCCTTCAGTGCTTTGAAATAGCCACTGGCCTCTCTGAAAGCATCATTTGTGGCCCATTCCTGCAGGCTAATGATGAACCTTCCGCCATGCAAATAGTTAGCATAAAATTGCTCGTTTCGTCTGACCAGTTTTTTGACGTTTGTGCCCAGAATGAAATCTTCAGCATCAGCCCTCTTATTGCCTTCTGATTCGAGTAGCCTCCAGGCATCAATCAGGTCTCGTTTGAAGAGACTCCCGGAATCGACCATTTCGGGCAGCGGTTTTACCATTGGACCTTCATCAACCCGAATGTAGATTTCGAACATATCCTCATCGGTCGTCACGTCCTTCATTTGCATCCTAGCTAGTTGAAGCCACTTTGCAACCAAACACTCATCTGGTGATGCCACCTGCAGCCAGCCACCGTACTCCTAAAAAAATTTAGTTTAGAATAATCAATTTTTACTTAAAAACTGACCTGTCCTTCCGTTTGTCTCGTTAATAATTGTTTGAGACGGAGCTCTCTGTAAGCAGCTTCAGCATCTTTAACCCGTAGGCCTAAACCTTTCAACAGGTCATTTCTGAGTTTCGTTGGGATATCATCCCAGGTTGTGATCAGTTTGAAAACCACGTCTTTTATTGCCACAATAATCGACTGAACATCCTTCTTTTTTAAATGCCAGTTTTTTACTAGGCGGTATAATACCGCTTTTCTCAGCTCCTTCAGGTTTGCGAGAGGATGGACTAACATCGTCCATGATTCCCCTGCACAGTTATCAATTTTGAGGATAACTTTGAGCTAAAGTTTTAATTTTAGTTTGGGTTATGAATTCCCTTTTTTTTCTTAATTTTTTAAAAAACTAACCTTGATATGATGTATCATCCCTTTGAAGATGGGGTATCCATTGCATCCATTTCCCTCCTGCTCAACCACATAGATAATCTTTGCATCATCAGGGCAATCGTTTCCAGTATTGCAACCAACTACGGGCATAAAGCCTACTGTTTTTTCCGACTTATGGATGAACATTTCCTTCTTCACGAGTCCGAAATAAGAAATATTTTTACCAAAAGCCCTTTGGAACATAATAACTCAACCTCCAACCTAGATTTTTAAGCCTTTGTAACTTTGTTTACAACAGACCCCTTTTATTCCGGCTAATATTTCAGGAAGACTTCCTTTCAGGGCCTTACACATCCTTACAGCAAATTCCTTGTTTTGACACAAGGAAATCACTGTAATGTGGCCTTTTTTGGTATCATTCTGAGTACCAAATAACAGACATTTCGTCATGACCCGTCTTTAGGGGTTAAAGATTTTTAAACAATCCTTCACTTTTGCCTGGGAAACTGAACTTTTTTCCTCTAATTATATCCTCCGACCGATATGACGGCCTGATTTTGCCGTTTTTTCTCTTAATTTCTCTATTAAATTTAAAACAGAATAATTTTCTCTGAGTAATTTTCTGATTTCTCATGACCCATTTTTGCGACCCAGTTTTTTTCCTTCCTTCTATTCTAAAATTTTATAAAACAACACAAAATATGGTAAAACAGGCAGACAGTAAAATTCTAAAAGCACAGTAAATTCTTGACTGCCGTCAGGAGAAAATTCTCAAAACTCTTTCTTTCTCTAGCTTTTATTACTGCTTATTTGAAATCCGAGCCAAAACAAAAAAGGCTCAGTTTACGAGCAAATCAAATGCCTCAGGTTAACCTGTAGGCTCCAGTGGTAGAATGGATTTTTACCATTGTCTAGCCTTCAAGGCATTTTTAACTCCCGAATTTATTGAGGGAGTGTATTCGGCCCAGCCAGGGCAACCACTAAGTGGTTTTGGTCAGTTTTAACCGAAGGAGTGCAGCCGGTCCCACAGGACCCAGAAGAACAGGTTAGAGAAACCGCACGGTAAGTACCAGTTTTTGCGGTAGAGCTTCGAACCGGGTCGAAGCATGTAAACCCCCCCC
>SCLE01408258.1:0-11099 GCA_004367955.1 Bathochordaeus stygius | reverse complement strand
TTGTTAAGAGGGCCTGTTGTTAAGAGGTGAATGTTTTCGGCAAAATCGTGTTTTGTTGTTAAGAGGGCCTGTTGTTTAGGCCCCCCCCCCCCTGTATATATTTTTTTGCAGGTTAAAGGACGTGTTTCGAAATGTAATATCCGATTAATATGTAATCTATCAGGGCGTTATTTCCCACCTAAATAGTAGAATTTAAGGAGTGGAATAATATTTTGCTCCAAATCCGTGTCCATAAGGGGATTTTGTCCATAAGGGAGTGGACAATGGGAATTTGATGGTTTATTTTTTCGACATTTAAGATCCGATCACGTGATAAATGGAGTTTTTATATATTTGAAGCTACTAAGTCAATAATATATTCAAAAGACGTCAAATTTGTTGCTGAATGTCATCGTTCACTATTGCTAAACTGTCGATTTTCACTCAAAACCCTCAACTCAAAAACCTCCAATATTCTGTGGAACCTACTCGGCAACGCCGGGTATATCCAGCTAGTATATTATATAACTTAATCATAAATTTGAGGTGAAATAAGCAACTGAAAAATTATTTGCCAAAAAACAATTTCAAGCAACTCGTAACCGCAACAATTTGTTTACTTTAACCTTTTAGTTCCGACAGAATAGCGCAACAAATAACGCTGATTGAAGCTGAATATTTCCGCAACATTGATTCTTCAGAATTTGTCATTAGTTCTATGTTTGACACATTCGATGATAGATTCCGGCGAAAGGTTCCAAATTTTGCAAACGCTGTTGACCATTTCAATGACTTGTCATACTGGACACAGGGGATAATTCTTTCCCAACATAAGGAATCTCAAGATCTAAGGGAAAAAATCATTTGGAAGGTATTTAATATATCACAATAATTATTTTCTTACGCCATTCATGTTATGTTTCCTTGGCCATAAACAATATGTATTCTAACTAAACTTATTGTACCCTCCAATATTAATTGATTTAAAAATTAATTTCGCTATACCAATGCCATCTTCAGTTCTAAAATATACAAAAACAATAATACACTAAATTAATGTTATAACTAGTTTTTGTATTTATTCTAGAACTGCATATAGCATTGTTATGTCGACATTGGTCCTCAATTAACTGTATTATACCTTACATAAAATATTTAAGCGGATTAAATCACAGATTAATAATTGATTAATTCGCAGTTTATGGTTCGCGAAATGTTCTCAAATGGCAAAGGAAAATGGAGGTGACCCGATAATTTTGTTTATTTAGTTGTTCCATGTTCTTAATCAATTGAAGCAGCAAAAAAATTTCAATTCATATTTCGCTCTTGTATCTGGCGTTTCTTCTAATGCACTTACTCGCTTAAACTGGTCCAAAAGTATTTTCAAAGAAAGAATATCTGAGCATCAATCGCTTACTGATGTCGATAAAAATTTTAACAATTATCGCGAAATTTTGCGGACTTGTACAGCTCCCTGTATACCTTACATTGGTATTATAAAACGAGATTTATATCAAGTTAGTATATATATCCCATCCTACATTGTGGATTCTAATTGGTGCAGTCTTGAAGAAAGTCCTTCAAATTTAGTAGTCTGGTAAACTAATTTATATAGACTTTAGTTTCTTTATACACATTTAAAATATATATTCCTTCGCTTCTTCAATATCTTCGAAAAACCTATCCTTAATAAAATTGAAATTTACTAATTATTAAAATTTAAAATGGGCACCTAAAATTACTGTGTATTATTAATCATAGGTGAGTGTCAGATTTAACCCTATTTATACCGGGCGATCGAAAATACGCCCATCTGTTTTTTTGTCGAATATCTTGTAAACGCGAGAAAATTTGAGACTTTTAGTTTCTATCCTTTAGGTAACGTTTTGTACAATTGTACGTGCTTCCATCGGTTGGTTTCCGGTACTAAGACAATTTGTTCAATACTGTATTGTAAATTCATCACGGTGTATCTCAGTCCCCAGAAGCACATATTAACAAATATAAGCACCAACCCTCAGGATTTCCAACCTGTCTGAGAATTAATAAAACTCGTCCCTGTTTCTCAAAAGGTGAAAAAGGTAGAAAATTTCTCAACTGAAAAATATCCATGTCCATTGTATTGTTTTTTTTGTATTTTGTTCCAAACAAATCCATAAATATATTTCTCAGAAAAAATGGAATATTATCCATTTATTCTTTTAAATGTCATTAAATTGATTTTTGCAACAATTCTTTAGCCGATTCATTAATCTCAGCGAAAATTCTTTCGTCTCAGCGCTATTGAGCCCTAAGATAAATTAAAATGGAATAGTTTCAAATATCCATTTTCTGTTTATTATGGCAAAAATGGATAAATGGAAAAATATCCATTTCTATAAATCAAATATCGATATTATTCCATTTACATTCCATATCAAAAACAAGTTGATTGGAAATGGAATGGATGTGGATTCGATTTTGCCAAACCCTGATATTGATCAAGTTTTTTCCGTGTTTTTTTTCACGGCATAAAGATAAAATATAGAAGTCGTTATTATTTCCTACGCATAGGGTATACACATCTATCTCGATCCCAAAATATTTTACCCCCTGGAGATGGAAAAATATACAATCGTGGCCCGCGTTTAGATGAGTAACGGCAACTACTTCGGAGAGTCGGTGGATGAGGGAAGCTACCGAACAATTAAAATTGGTCGATCAGATTAAATACAAAAAAATATGGATCAGAGAACTTTAATATAAAAAAAATTGCTTGCTGGGTTTTGAAAAGCTCAGATTGCTAGAGACCTCATGTACAATGTAAGTACTGTACACAGGGTATGCAAATCGATGGAGAAAGTTAAAAGTGTGGAGAAAAAGGTGGTACGAAGTGGAAAACGAACAAATGCTGAAGCACAAATTGAAGCCCTGAAGACAAAAATCGCCAAAATATATCGCGCGATTTAGCTAACAAATTTTCAGACCATGTTATCACCTTCATCGACCATAACATGTTCGAAATCAACGATAAACCAAGTAAAATGAACCCCCGCTATTTAGGAGGTTAAAGGGTAGCTGATGTTAACCCAAGAATTCAATTTTAGCAACCCAGAAGCACCCCGGGCAGATTATGTACCTCGGTGTCATTATCTCGGATGGGTGTAAAATGTCCCTCCTGCAGATTCCGAAGCATTCTTCCCTGGATTCAAGAGAACTATTAAAAAAAACTAATCTTGCAACAAGACGGAGCCCCTGCTCATACAGCGAACAACTATGGTATCTAGCCGCAAATAAGGAGTATAGCGCTACCTGATTCAGACCACCTACGCATACTTCAGACCCCACTGTGAGAGCTGCATTGAACAAGAAGTCGAGCCCTTTACGTAAATTGATAGGCCATTATTACTAAACATATGTTTTGAAAAACGAACAGAAAACCAAATCTTCGTAGGTAGGCATTATTTTTTCATTTACATGACCACGATTCGTTCATCAATTTGGCTAGCTTGATTCGTTCATTTTAGAATTAGAGTCATGGTTAGATTTAATTTCCTGAAAATTAATGAATAGCGCTTCTACCTGTTAAGGTTTCGCATTTTTGAGAAGGTGAACAGGCTAGCATTTCAATGGGAATCTGTCCCAGGTAATGGAGTGAAGCAGGTATTCGGATAATTTTGACCCCTCCCCTGAAAAATATAAATTGTAGATACCGTTACTCACCTGAACACGCGTGATTATTGTGCATTTTTGCACACTTAAAATGGTAAAGAAAGTCACTTTGCCGTCTCCAAGGGGTTAAATATTTCGGATATTCGCTAACACAATATGTAAGCAAATTGCGCTGTTTTGAAGTCATACATCGTAGAGTTGCTCAATTCTGACAATTTTTTAGTCGATATTTTCGAGCCAGTCACGTGATATATTACTTTAAAAAAAAATAAAAAGTAATATATCACGTAACAGCGCAATTTGCTTACATATTGTGTTAGCGAATTCTTTAGTTTATCTGTATGGCTGGGTTAAGTTATATTAATTCTGAAACGGCTGTTAATTTGTCCTTCTGTATACCTCGATAAATTTGTAGTACAGTGTTGAACAAACTGCCTGAGTACAGGAGTCACTCTGTCCTGTATATCCAAAATAAAAAAACGCTGAACAATATTCGAAACTATCTTTGAGGGAGACTTTTCCTAGTTTGGCCTTGTTGAGCGGGCGTGGGGATAGCGAGAAAGATGATCACAACTTTTTGTTATAAGTTTAAATTATTTCAAAAGTATCATAATAGTAATTGTTTAAAGATTTATCAGCACTCTCGCATTTAGCCCTCAAAATTTAAACATTGTGATTATATTTTCTGGGAACTTAGAATTTGATTTATCTCCAGGTTGAACAAAATGTCTTTTGTCCTAACGATTTACTGTTACTAAAATTTGGAAGGAAATAGGATGCACAAAAAAGGATCCTCAACGTACAATAACTACTTACTGTCAGCGGAAGTTTATACGCTAATCGCCTTTTACGAATTTTGAGTTTTTTGGGTCAGCTCAAAATGACGTTTTAAAATTTCAATTTTTATGATAAAACGCTACCTTTTTGGCTAATAAAAAGTAATATATCTATTTTTAAAGGTTCATTTACGAGAAAAGTCCTTGGACAGTGACGGTTGTGTCAACATAAAAAAAGCAAGAAAACTCCATAATCACTTAGAGTTTATTCGACGCTTTCGAAACTCCAAGTATGATTACCAGAAGAACACAGACATAATAAAGTAAATATATATTCCGGTTCTTCCCGTTACAGGGCTAAAATTGAGTTCTCATAAAAGACGTGTATACTCCTTTACTACTTAAGATAACAGGTCTGAAAATTTTGAGGTACTTCAGAGTTACCATTCAAAGTTACGGTAATTTGACGTATATGACCAATAACGTCTAAAGGCGCTTAAAGGGTCTCACCCGTTTTGTTATCTTTTGCAGCTACATTTTTTTGGTTGCCAGGCATTGAAATTCAAATATTATTAGAAAACCACTTGAAAGGTGTGGCCCGCAAGAGCGACTAATAATGGATACAAATTCGTTTTCCGATTCCTAAAAAAACTTGGTTTGTAACCTCCTATTATGTCAAGGTGGGCACACGATGCTTGTATGTTACATTCGTTAGTCCAAAACTGATTGCGAATCTAGGTAGTAGACAACTTAATAGTAAATGGATGTACCGTCATACGTTCAATTTTCACGACATATGGCCTTATAATGGGAAAAGAAGTATATTATAACTATAGTAATATATTTGAGGGTTTTCGGCGGATTTCGCTGTATACATGATGAAGATATACTATGGAGTTTATCATATAAACTCAAGAAAGAATCAAACGATCTGTAAATATTTGATTTCAATCTTAAAATAATTCTCCAGTTGTTCTTTACTGCCACAGTATTTATTAAATACCACTATTCAGATGAAAAAATAAAAACATTCCTGGATTTAGACTTGTTCGTTATCATCATAAGAATTTCCGAAATCGTCAGCAAAAGTTTGTCCTATAAGTCTCGAAATGTCCGCTCGAAGACGACGTGGTGACGAGGAAGACCTTTCCGAAGGCGATGAAGAACCACCCCTTTTGAATGAAGGTGTGTACTGAACGTAACGGTATAAGCCCGAGTCATAAGCCTAAGTTCTTCCAAAAATGCTTCTAAAGAAGCTTAAAAACGTTTTTATTTTATTGAAAGATTTTGTATGGTTTAAATTAGAGGAGTGTGGTGCAGTGTTCGACAAAATCGATTTCAATTGGAATTCCAATAATATTTAAACTCCAATGCTACATGAAATCTTTCCAAATCTCTTTATGAAATCTGTAGACACGATTCGAACTTACCATTATGGGGAAATGATATCGTTGGACCTCATGTAGATGTGGAGATAATAGAGTTTAAATATTACTGGAATTCCAATTGAAATCGATTTTGCAGAATCCTGGTGTGATATTTAATAGATTAAAGTTTGTAAAGGTTTCCTTTTATTGAAGTTTAACATTAAGAGGTTTAATTGTGAATTCGATATGCTAAAAATTTTAGCATATTAATTAGAGAACTTCAGCTCGGCGGAATTACCCGGTGAAATATCTGATAGGTTTGATCTTTTTTTCTTGATGTGTATTATATTTTTATCCCGAGTTAGAAAGTGTGACTATAATATAATATATTAAGGGGACGAGGTTGTCGTCTCCGATGATGAAAGTGACAAAGCAGGTATAGTATCCTCCGAATCTTCTGAATCCGATGGTGATCACGAATCTGAAGTTCAAGAAGAGAAGCAGGTAGACGTTGAAAGCGAGAACAATGAGGATGAAAAAAATGACATTCACAACAAAAGTGAAGAAGTTGAACAGCCAATTACTAAAGAAGAAAGGTATATAGACAAAATACCCAGTTCCCGTGTTTTGGGGTAGTCCTGTATCTCAAAACGGGGAAACATATCTACATTGGTTACAACAATGTTACTTGCGTGTATAGCTTCAAAGTAACGTTATTTTAAAGGAGTTGAATTTCTCTTGGCTTAAAATAATATATTGTAAAAAGGCGTAATGGTTGCTAGCGAGGAAAACTCTTCAACAGATTTTTAATAGGTTGACCATTTTTTAGCCTGAAGTGGCTTAATTCTTTTTCTCCAATTCCCAAATTTCCTGCAAATTTATGTTGGTTAATTTGTTTTCTGTTAAGTAAAATTACTGAAAAGTACCGTTCCCACGGGATTCTACCGTGTGTTCGCTCGGAGATATTTTCTCGAGCGGTACAATAAATCCGCACGAGGATATATAGTTTCTCTTGACGCTGTGCTCCCATAAGTGCCCTGAACCCACGCGTTTCCTCAAGAGAAAGACTAAAACTTGAAATAAATTAGGCTCGGAGATATGTTCGTGCGGATTTCTTGTACCGCTCGAGAAAATAAATTCTTCGTCCTGCGCACTTTCGCCATCAACCCAAATTGGATAGAAATATTTTTACCCATCATTAGATTGATCTTTGTATAAGTTGGTACCGTGGGGTCAAACCAGATCATATATACAGTGCTCTGCCCTACTGGGAGACACCATATTGATTCGAAAAATCGTCCCCAAATCGTACCGCGTCTCTAAATAGGGTAGTCTGGTTTTGAGTATTTGTTTATGGTGACTGCTCTATTTGGAGACGATTTTTAAAATTATATTTTTAACTCTTCTTAACTCATTGAACGAAAAATGGACAGAAAAATGATAAAAAAGAAAAATATATTTGACGGTGGCACAAAAGAAGCAATCGAACATATTTCGCGTTTCTTATTATGCCCCAGTAACATTAGTATATACGAGCCTGTAGGAGCAAAAGCGGCGTTTGGATACTTTGAATCCCGATGAAGATGTTCGGCTATAGGTCTTGGAGGAATTCCCCAACAATAGGAATAACGAGACACTGAAGAAATATTTGACGAAATTTAATTCGTCAGCTAACTTCTGAAAACGAAGCAGCCAAAACTATTGAAACAATCGTCAACTGCAAAATATTTTGCAAAAAAATAAACAAATTCATAGCTCACGAAAAATCAAGAACCCAAACAATGTCCGTTGATATTTAAATAGACGCTTCAGAACCCTTTTTTAACAAACAAAAATGAAACCTTGGAGCGGCCTGAACACAACTGTTGTCACCAGTGAGAATTTATGGGACTACGTTTTTGGAAAAATAATTTTGCCGAAAATGATCCCCAAAATTGGCGGTGTTCCCAAATGGACCGTCTCAAAATTGGGCGTAGCACTGTATATCGTATTTTCGCCTTTTTTAGATCAGCGATCGGTTAAAAATGTGAATGTCGTACCATCAGTAACTATGTATATCTTGTAATAGCAATGTTACAATTAGCGGAGAGTTTGGACATTTGCTAATTTCGAGACTAGTACAAATATATATTTAATACCGAATTCATATTGTTACGCTTTTATCGATAAGATGGAAAACAGTTATAATTAATGCTACACTCACCCCAGTTATCTCATTTTTTAAATTCAGTCTTCTAATTTAAGATAAGTCTGGGTTTTGTTTTTTGCGTTAGTACTACCGTCCTTTTGACGATGTAAATGTTCTTATAATTTCGTGCAGCTGGAGAATTTTCTTGGAACCCATTTCCTGTGCCCGAGGTTTCTCCCATGCTAAACTTAGAATTCGAATTTTCGGGCCACAGGCCTACCAAACGGGGTTTGTACTGGCATGTTGCTTTGACAAATACTCGAATATTTGTAAATATAATTCGTAACCACTTTTGTGGATACTTTACATTAAAAATTATATGCACAATTTTACATAATTTACTAAAGCAATTTATCAACATCTAGATAAATATGGAATATATGAAAGTTAATTTTGGCATGTGATTAGTATTTCATAATGAACTGTAATGCATACATAATAGTATAACGTTTCCAATTGTAGTACCAAAGTGTAGGAATTCTACTTCCTCTTTTCCTAATAAGGTTCTAAGGAATTAGACCTCTGAACCTTAGGATTTCTAACCTTATTTTGTAATAAGTTTATAAAACATCCCATAAAAATATGGGGTGTATCCTAGTGTGCCTAAAATTTGGCAAAACATGTTCCAGGCGAAATCGGACCAAAATATCAATTTGTAGAAGGTTACAACACTACAACTTAGTAAAAATAAATTTTCCCTTACAACCACTTTATTTTAATAAAACTTGGATTTTATTGCTCTGGTTACCTCATTTTTAATTCAGAATAATTCAGAATAATAGTAATCCATCTGGAGACATAGTGATTAGGTTTTGGGTAATGACCACAACGCCTACTGATTGAGGAGCAAATATTAAATTACTAAAATAAGTTTAAAAGACTAATTTACTCATGTTTCCTCAATTATTTATTTGAATATAATCAAGGGTAAAATCAGGGTTCCGAAAACATGATCCAATTCGGATTTTTAAATATTTAAACCATATTATCTCTCCTCAGTCGCTGCGGACAATTGCCTAAAAATCTGCACGCTTATCGACCGACCATAGATATTTAAAAAATCCAAATCGGACAAATTTTGCCGAATCCAGGGTTAAATGACCAAATATGCAAAATACTCTTTCTGGCACGGCTTTTATTATAATGAACTAACTTGGTGCAATTTTCCTACAAACTTCATCACATTTGCGGAAATCCATTTCTAATATATTTGTTCAAATATAATACTTTCACAAGTATTCATAAATATAGCATTAAAGACCCTTCTTTGATGACAAGAATATCTGTTACTATCCGTGAAAATTGATCCTTTATTTTCAGCTTTATTATAAAATATTCTAAGCGCTATCCAAATCGAAGAAGAAGAAGAGATTTCCGCAGCATCTGGTGCATCTGAAGACGAACTTGAGAACGAGTCCGACAAGAATACAAATGAAGATGAGGACGAGCGACATCCAGCTTATATTCCGCGCAAGGGTTTGTTCTTTCTGCACGATGATCGAATCGACAATGAGTACCCCGAGGGCCATAGTGGGCCAAAAATGGATCTGGAACCCATGGACCGGGATTCTGATGCTAGTGCAAAACCTTCATTGGCGGACGAAGAGAGTTGTGATAAACAAGACAATGAAAATGAGGAAATGGATCAAGAGACCGAGCGTGCAATGCGAGCAGCTCGTAAAGCTGAACGGATGGTTGAGAAATGGTCTCACGACAAGTATGATGATGACATGCAACTACCCCGGACACAGCAAGAGCTTGTCGACCGTTATGGATTCGACATTCGAACGCTAAATCCAGAGGAAATTGATTTTTCCAGACCCCTAGGTCAATCGGGCGATGGTCTGTCGCCAGGTGAGGGATCTCGCGAAAATTCGAACCGTCGAGGGGCAACTAACGGATCGAGACGCGGCGGACCGAGAGGTGGTAAAACAGGTCAGAATCGTGGAACGGGTTTAACAAACGGCAGACCAGATAAAGTATCTAAACGAAATAAAGCGCCAAATATGAAAAATCAAGAAGACTTTCCAGATCTGGTCATCACGAAACGTAACGAAAAAAATACAAAAGGTGATAAGACGAATCTATCGAAAAAGTCAATTTCCAATCGCGACAAAACTGATATTAAGCTAAAGAAGGGCCGAGGTTTGGGACTCACTTAATATTTTTTTATGGTACCAATTATATGCGAGGTCTCATTTTCAGCTTAGATGATAAGACCTGGAATATAATTGGTAAGTACCGTTTTTATTAATGTATCTGACCAACATTTCTATATTCATTTTTTTAAATAACAAAAACACATAAAAATGGTGAACAGTCAAATTATAGTATTTTTTTTAACCCGTGCGTGCTAGCTTGCGACTAATTTGAACGCATTTTCTCTACAAACTTTAAATTTACTGGATTTTCACATTACTTCTATTGGGAGATTTCGAGCTCAGAATATCTGGTTAACATCTACATCTAGTCCCACATTTGCGGCATTTTTAAATCTATATTAGTAAATGTAATTTCTGTGTTTTTCCGGGATCTATTTTAATTTTTCCCTGGTCAGTTACTTTTCACGAATATATTTTGTAATCCTAAGACTTTAGTGCTCCCTACACGTTAAAGACACACTTTTCTACTTAACTCTCAAGTTATCACCGCATAATAGTTTTTCTATATTTGGAAGGAAGTACAGTACTGAGCTAAAAGTTGGTATATACCGTATGTTTTTCGCGATATTTTCGGAGCTGTTTGACAGGGAGATTTTGGAATATAAATACAGGGGGTACCCTCCAAGCGAAAAACCATTTAAGACCGTATTTTCGGATAGAAATGACAATCAGGGTCAAGTACATCACAAAAAATTTTCCTAATACAGGGGGGGGTCCCTCTTAGCAACGAAAATCGATTTTGACGTTTTCGGTCCCCCTTAGCAACGATTTATATTTTTTACAAGTTGTTTTGTTGTTTTGTGGAAGATTTTGAGAAATTGTCAGTAATTTTTCGTTCTTTTGCTGGTGGTATGTGATGTATATAAATGGGCGCAAGGAGTACTACTCTTTAGCTGTCTTAACTTTGAAGCTACTAGGGTAATATGATATTCAAAAGACGTCAAATTCCTCACTGAATCTCATTGTCATTTTTTTT
>SCLE01408147.1:0-11109 GCA_004367955.1 Bathochordaeus stygius | reverse complement strand
CGTGTGGTGCGCTTCTCACTTATTCAATAAGGTTTGCCGGCGGCACCTCATACAAACTGTGCCTGACATTTTGGAACACAGCATTCTGAATAAGGTTAAGGCGAGATAGCGAGAGTTTTTTAGGACACCTCCTAGCTATTATGGCAGTTACAGATAGTCCTATACTAGTTATATTAACAACTTCTGCACCAACCTTTTCCAGTATTTTTGCATTGGCTTTGCAGAAACCACAATTTGTTTTCCCCGCCCGGTGGGGACAACGATCTTTATAGTGCTCATTTAGAGCAGCTTCATAATGTTTGGTACCGAAGTAAGCCTTTACATATTTAGGTAGCTCATTGAACCACTGCACTGCATGAAAAGGAAACTGGTGGAGGCATATTGGTGAAATCGGTTTTGCCCTGCATAACGGTATTGCATTCGTTTTGAGTTTGTTTTCACTGTTTAGTCCAGCATTGTACCAAAATTTGTTTGTGGACTCCACTATGAACATCTTGCTTAATTGTTTATACACTTTAATTGGTAGTTTGTTGCAATGAATTTTTCCAATCAATTGGAGACAACACTTCTCCTGTAGCCTTTGCGGATCTGGCCATCCTACGAGTTTGAAAATGCGTGCATAGGACAGTCTTTTATTGTTTGTTATACGTATATCCAAAATGTCACAAATTATACTAACAATATGGGAGGATAATTTATTGCAAGTTTCACTCTTAATAGGCGGCATTATGTTGATACCATAATTTAGTACCCCGTAGATTAAACTACGACCCAGTTTCAGTAGATCGAATGAATTATCTTTGTACTTTATGTTATTTAAAACCGCCCTAATTTGTATGAGTTGGAATTTTAGATGACTGATTTGTTGGTGAAAACTAAGGGAGGAATTAAATCGCATGCCGAGATATTTGAGTGAGCTCTCATGCTTAACAATATGTCCCTTAACCTGTATACCATTACAGTGAGACTTACCAATTACGGTAAACATGGTTTTATCGAACGAGACATGTATGCCTCGCGATTGCGTCCACTCGTCGATATCTTCAATTATTTTTTGGGCGGCATCACGAGCCTCAGCCAGTGAGGGGCGGCAGACAACCCCAATCACGTCATCTGCAAATAATGTTAGGTTAGAGTATTTCTCGTTTCCGCTGAAAATAAGGTTAGGGTCTCCCAACATTAAAGAAAAAATTACCGGGGATGAGGCCCCACCTTGCGGTACCCCATAGTTGATTAGTTCAAAGACTTTACTATATTTGCCCCCCTCAAAAACCGTACCCCTTCGGCAGTTCAATCCTGTTTTAATAAATTTGGAAATCTCAGGACATACAATCTTTTGCATCCTGAGGTTAATAGATTCATGCGGCACTGTGCCAAAGGCATTGGCGCAGTCGATCGTAATCAAAATTGTTACCCAAGTTGGTGGACATTGCGAAATATTTAGTAACACCTCCGCAATAGCTGTGTTATAGCTATGTTTTTTCCTGAATCCATGCTGGGAGTCAGAAAATAGTTTATTGTTTTCTGCATGATCCCGTAAACATGCGGCTAGCCATTTCTCTTTGCCTGCAGCAAAACTGGGCACACTCAGCATGCGGTTTGCAGAGATGCAGTTCTGATCCTTGGCATTGAATTTGGGTATGGCGATAAGTTTATTAAGCTTATCATGCTCAGGGTAGACCCCCAAATTTATGTCGATTCGGAACATTTCAATTAAAAAATAGGCTAGGTCAGCTGGCCAAGCACCCAGAATTTTCTTATTTACCGACGAATCTAGACCTTTAGTGGTACTTTTCATACTGCTTAAAATATGTCTTAGGGAGTTGGATTTGTCATTTCCATCTACCGAAAGACACATTTTATCAATTTGAAGTTTATTCTCCAAATCATCCCAACACACATTGAAACTACTACCCGAGCAGGCCTTGGCCGTTTTGTTTTGCAATTTCAAAAACTGCATTTTATGTTCTTCAGCGGTGAAATTAGGTCTGGTTCCGAACCCCTCCTTCCCCCCTTTATTATGTAAACGATGTATTTTAAATATATCGTTATTCGAAGGGTTTATAACATTGATAGACTTACTAAGAAAGGAGCGTCGATCCATTTGAATTTGGCTTTTTAGTTCCCTCTTGAGGCACGCAAGTTGCTTACTATCTTCGTTGGTACACATTCTTAAATTATTTTGGATAAAGACTTCGGTTTTACGAATTTCACTATATAATTCACGCGTACGTATAGACGACTCAATAGTGGGGACGAGCCTATTGAAGGTAATCTCCTCCCTGGGCATTAGTTCTAACATAGTTGATTCAATAAGCTCCACTAAGTATTTAGAGAAAGGAACTGTTATGAAAGGTGGGGTCCAGTTTTGATCTCTGGCTAGTATTCGCAGTTTCTTGGCCTCAATTAGCATTTCATTGAGCTTTGGTCGGTGCTTGTCAAGAATAAATTGACCCAAATCGTGAATGGCAGCCGGATCAGCCGTTTTTTGCACAATCGCCGTTATAACATTATCCTTAATGGCTATATTAATATTAATATTAGCTTCAATTATGACGTGTCCATCATTTCCCAAAAACAGTCGCCCATCATGAGCCTCAATTGTGTAGCAAAAATTTTCCTCTCGTGTGTTAATAGTCTCGCTACAAGGGTCCTGTTTTTTAAAATTTTGGTCCGGTTTAGCAAAAAATTCATTTAATAGGAACACGTCTATATTAGATCTGCTATTTTCATTTTTTGAACTGCGCTTATTTGCTAAATTAGTGAATGGTAATTTGTGATTTATATAGTTGCTGGTACATAATTTGAAAAAGGTGCAAAATTGTTTGCAGTCTTGTGGCCGTGGTTTGCGAAAATCAACGTTTAAGTCGCCACAAATAATTCCCATAACCCTACACTGGAACTCCACAATTTTTTGAAAGCCCGTAACAAAATGATTCAAGTATTTAGTTTTGTCAAAAATACCGATCGCTCGTGCTTTAACGGAATTGAGGTGCATTCTATAGAATGTAGCTATATTAAGCCATAAAACTTTATTTGTTCGGATGCACTTGCCCACTGAGACTGCAATACAGATAAATGGACATTTGTCATATTTGACCTTAACCTCGAAGCCCATATCATTCCGAATAATTATAGCCGCAAATATTTTAGGGGTATTATGCACCAATGCAGGTTCATGATAGAATGCCGCGTAGTTTTTGGGAAAAGATAATCTTTTCGCAAAAACCACCACATTGCAATCAAGCTCCTGTATGCATATAATGTGCACCCCATTGTATTGATTGAATATTTTGGGCAGTTGTTGTATAGTATTATTCAAATTCACCGAGATAATCCTAATTTTACCAATCGAGGTGAAGCCAGTAACGTCACAATTATTTTTATTTTTATTGCAACTATTTTTAATATGACCGAAAAAGTCAGCTTTTTTGTAGTACTGGTCATCCGATTGTTCAAGGAGGAAATTCCGCGGAATATCCGGCTTAGAGGCTTTCATCTCTAATAGAGTGACGTTATCAGGCGGAATGTTGGCTTTCCTAATAAAGTCCGAAGATCCGAGCGGATTTTTAGGTTCAAGGTCCGTTACATTATTTGCGACGTTAAGATCTATAGCATTTGTGTCATTTTCAATTACAAACTTATCCTCTAGATTACAGCTGCCTATTGTTGTTTTGATAGTATTTGTGACATTTTTTCCAACACTATCATTCCCTAATTTACCACCGCAAATGTTCGCAACGTGGTCGGGTGTACAGGCCATAGCGGGAGTACAGGCCGTAGCACTGTTAGGGTTAGGCTTCAGAGCGGGAGGAAATTCTAAATGGGGTCCAGTTTGCAACATGAAAGGGGTACTGTGACCGCTGAATATTGTTGCATTAATAGTTTTTGTGGCATTTTTCGCAACACTATTATCCCCTAAGCTACTACCGCCTACGGTTGCAACATGGACGGGATTACAGGTCATAACATTGTTAGGGTTAGACTTCAGAAATAGAGGAGATTCAAAATGGGGTCCCGTTTGCAATTTGGAAGGGGTCCTGTGACAGTTGGTCATGCTCACACTATTTGGTGCACGCACATTGAAACCCTTGTTCATGCGATTTAGAGTCAAGGAAACCTCCGTGCTTTCCGTACCTTCCGCATTTGGTTCTATTACTTTCAGGCGGTTCAAGAGGCTCATTATGTAATACATTTGAAGAGTTAATGTTTGTACTACCGGCAGGCGACAAATATAAAATAGGGGTCAAAATTAAATTGGAAACTCCTTCGTTACTATGGGAACCGTTACTTTTCGCAAAAGAGTCGGCAATGTTGGTTTGTTTCATTTTTACAGGTACAGTGATGGCATTGCTAATACTTTCAGTATTAATCTCCAAAAATTTTATAAAAATCATTTCAAGTTCGATAGGCTCCTGGAAATTAGGTATCATGAGCCCTTTTAGTTCCAGAACATTTAATATTTTACTTAGATTATTATAAGTAATATCAGGTAGCATGATATTCATTAAATTACTTTTTTGACTACTCATCGCATCAAAAAAATAATCGTAATCGGTGATAACGGGGTGCAACTTTTTCAAATTATTCAGTAGCTCAGAAATTTCGGCTATAATTTTGTTGCCCCTGATATCCTGACTTAGTAAAATCTCATTAGTGGTTTGACGAAGTAGGCTATCTACCACTTGAATGGTTATTTCGGGTAAGATACAACATATGTATCGAAATAACAGTTTATGGTGGGGGTGGACTAAGGCGTCCCCTAATAGTTTGCGATTAGAAAATTTGGATGGAAGAGTGCTTTTCCTCTTTTTGGGTTTACGGTTCAAAAGTGGCACGTCCGTCAAGTAATCTTCACTGTGAAGATAGTCAATTATGGTGGTACGCTGGGAAGTTTGAGATGAATCGTCAATACCGCCTTCATCCGAGGGAGCAACTATTATAGGGTCTGAATCGTTAATTTTGGCAAAGTGGTCCCCGTTTTCAACCACTGGCAGGGGCGTAATATATAGACGGTTGCTCGTACCATCCGCCTCCTTAAGAAAGTTATTAGTAACTGGGGCGTTACCGCCTGATTTAACCTTCACTGACTTTGCCATGGGAACCGTTAAGCTATCAGAATTTTTTCTTTTAGCAGAAAGTCCACGCTGCGAGTTAATTTGCAAGTTTTTGGCAGCATTATTTGACCCTTTATTTGTAGAGGCAGTCAGACACTGCATTTGGTCATTCCTTCGTTTATGATGCTGTGGGGTCGAGAATGTGCCGTTACTAGTGGAGGGGCCTGGTTTGTTGAGGCCAGTAGCGTCCATTGTATCCATATTGTCATGTGTTGGCATTTCACCTGAATTATTCAGAAATTTTGGCAATTTTACACTTTTGCCATAAGTGAGCGTGGTGTTAGGGATAGTGGGTCCACTTTTACCCTCAGAATTTACAAATTTGCACTGGTGTATTAAAGGATGAGTGTAACTAGGAGACCCTTTTGGGTACCTAGTGGACCCTTTTAGGTACCTAGTGGGCCCATTAACGCCCACCCCTTCATTTGGAGTAGCACTTTGCAGCATCTTATCCAAAGAAGACGTACTCGAATATGGACATCGTGATAGAGCACCCTCAACCGTGTCAACAGAGGTAGCACTTACCACAGCCGTCCCCGAAAGCGGCCTTACATATGTATTACTAGGTGCCGTATTGTCAAGAGCATCAACAGCCAAAATTCGGCTTGGTGGTATGTCACTTGGTAATGTATTGTCACTACAATTATTTTTGCCTGTATATTTTTCAGCAAACATATATTCTAAACAAATATTATCTAGAACGATATTTTTACTAGAGTTGTTTATTAGTATATTAGCGGTAGACGCCTTAATGGTACCAGACGTCCTCTGTTGCGCACAGTTGACAGAGAAGGACTTACCAGATAATTCTTCGTCAACGGTTTCATTTTCCAGCAAGATGACACTATCTTGCTCCGCACTTTGTTTACTGATTTTTTCTAATTTCGTGCCAAACTCATAAGATCTCTGGTGGCTGAAAAAGGAGAAGGGGGTCACTTGGTCAAATTGGAGCCGGTTTGCCGCCAATAAGTTCTGCTTATTCTTAACTTCAATAAGGGTGGCAGCGACATCTATGGCTTTGGACAGCGTTGTTTCATTGTCATGAAACTCAAAAAGTTCACCCGGGTTGTTGTCACGTGAGAGGGTTTTCGAAGCCAAAATGTGCAGATTGGCATCGTGACACGCTAGTTTTTCCTTGGCAAGCTCCACTCTTTCTTTCAAATTTTTGTCCTTTTTGCGGATGAGGTCAAACTCTTCGTCCAATTTTTTGGATAGACATTTCTGCCATTTGAGCGTGCTTATTTGGGTTATTTTCAGCAGTCTTTGATCCTCGGTAAGTTTGAGTGCTGATGCTGTGTTTTTTGCAACTTCATTTTTCGTCTCCATCATCACACGCTCCTGTGAGTTGGTGTTGTCAACAGCACGATTAAGTTTTATTTTGAGGTCATTGACATCACGTCTATTTTGCTGAATATCTGCGTGACATTTGTCCAACATTAGCATATGTTTATCAAGACCAACTTGGTGCAAAGTGACCCCCCTCGTATTGACAAGAACTTCCCTTTCAATTTTGGCCAACTTTTCAGCATCCAAATCCTCTACATTGGTACCTTCAATGCTTCGAGTTAGTGCCATGGTGGCTGAGTTGTCCGGCAGGACACTAGGTCGCATTCGTAGAAACTTTACAAAGCAAGAATATTTTGCTTTCCTGATATTGACCATGCAAATTTTAACATCATTAAACTTGTAATGATTTTCTGTAACATCAAAAAGCATGTCATCAATACAGGGGAGTTCCGATCTATTTTTGTGTTTATTGACACCAAATGGGGCTTTGAAAAAAGCACCTCTTCTATTCAGGGTCCCTTTGTTAAGACATCGATTTTTCAAAAAATGTTCCTTTATGGCAGGTGCCACTTCATAAATGCGATTTTTAGCAAGCCAGTTAGTTGCTAGAGTGGATGCACTTCCAAGAGTGTCCTCGACACTAAATCGGTAATGCTTTGGAAAAACAGGCGGAAACAGGGAGTCATCAGTTGTACTAAAAGAATCAATATGCTCTTTATTTAGGGCATCACGTTCAATCTCAAGGTCTCCACGACAAGCGGACCCTGTTTTGAACTCTATTGAGGCCATTTCATATTTGTTTACAAAGTCGTCACAGGCCGGGAGTACTAGGAGCCATTTGTTATATTTCATGATCGACCACGATTCACGTATAAAAGATAATCGGGCTGTTACATTTTTGTGATTAGAGGAGACAAATTTGTGAAAGGCAAATTTGAAAAACAGCATCTGATCCACAAAACTGGCCAAAAAGATACTGTCAATTACGGTTTCTGGCCGCAGCGTAGAACTTTCACTGTTGTCGTTATTAAACACTATATTGTCAGGTGAGATGCTTAATTTTTCCATTAATACGATGAGGCGGCCAAGAGTTGTAGGTGTGATTTGGTTCCTATACAATTCATGTGTGATTGAGTTGCCCCTTGAGTCCCGCATAACGGTGGGATTCAAAAAATCTTCAGCTTGATTACCAACGGTTATTACCTCGTATTTTATAGCTTCATTAGAAATATTTGGATTTGGGGTCCAATTATCTTCTTCAAACCAGTTAAAGTAGGACCGATAGTTAGCCGTTAAGTCCGGACCCTTTGTTGCACGATCATAAGTGACTCTTTGATTATCATCCTCGACAATTGGAGCACTTTGTCTGTTCAAGTTGAAACCACCACTGTTGTTTCCATCTGACCTATAGTTTGGATTTGGTCGATAATTGAAGTTTTGGAAGCCGCTACGACCTCTACTTCTGCCACGAGCGCGGCCACGCCCGCGATTCCTTCCTCTGTACCCTGGGAATGTAATGTTATTTACGTGAGGGATGTCCTCACACAGTGGGGGATAATGGGCAGCTGATGAACTAGCTTCCGAGTATATATGATCACGTGCAGAGATGGTTCTCAGCGCCTGAGTTGGATCGGATATGTTAAGATCCGTATTGGTCCGATAGCGGATAGCCGTTTCCGGCTGATCCGGAGTCGGGCCAGCCGTCGGGCCAGCCCTCGATCTGCTAAGATCCGTAATTGTCCTATATCGGATATCCATTTCAGGTAAGGAGGCCTTATTCAGGTCCTCTGTTTCCCGCACCAAACTCATGTTACAGTAGTAAACGTCTTTCTGCTTATTTGGCGTATAGGTGTGGGCAGCAGAGAGGGAAAATTGAGAAGGCTCACCGGCATTGTAGTTATTATATGTTTTTGCACGTCCTCTGAAAGTGCCCCTTATCCTTCTTGCAGGGTATGAGGCATCGTTCCCTCGAAAATTGCTGTCTTCGCGGCGCCAACCAGGGTCCACTTGTAAATAATTGTTTCGCGATCCATACGCTACTGAACATTTATTTGTATTTATATCGCTGGGCACATTAAACTGATTACCTTGTGTACTACTTTGATCGTATGAGGCTAGGTGATTGTTTACGTTACCATTTCGTGCATAGCTGTCGTGGCCATATCTAAGCCAATCGTTGTCGTCACTGTGCAGCTTGCTGTGCTCAGTTCGATTCTGTCCATTTGTGGTATTTAGTCTGTAGTTAGATTGGTCCCCATAGTAGAGGGACCCATTTTGTAAACTGTTATTCCCAGGACGCGCCATTAAATGGTCAGTGCTACTGGCACCACGCGCACCTTGGTTATCAGAATAAGGTGGCAGCCCCCTGTTGCCTTGCATTTGTTCCACGTCTTGATTCTGCAATAATTGCGGTTGGTCCACATCCATACGCTCGTGATGCTGTAGCCCTCTTTTGGCTTGCAGAAGAGCAATATTAACCATAGTGTTACCCTGAATACGAAATGCGGCAGGTTGTATTTCAAGTTTATTCGCTAATTGTTATTTAAATTAATAATTAGTAAATTTCAAACCTTGTTTTTGGTAACAACTTTTAATCAAAAGTAGTTATTCAGCGGCTGCGCGTGATTCGTCAGTGCAGGATTGGTAAGCAGGATATAAATCGGCCGTAAGGGTTCAATAGGTCGTCTAAAAGATAGGGTTAAACGAAAGTAGCGGATGGCGCGCTACCACCTATTTTACAGCTTAATAAAAGCTTGGGGAGCAGTTGGTTAATGTTGTCGCTATGCCTGTATTCCATGTGATGTTCTTAAGTTATAGACCTTGTTATTTAGGGCATCTGATTACCTAACATTAGGGGTTAAAGTCTAAAGTCCTCTTTTTTAAAGACTAGACTGTATATAATTGATACCTGCTAAGGAGTCATGAACTGGATAGTCGTTTGCTTTGAATTAACACAACCTCTATCAACAGTGGAGTGAGTGGCCCTTCTTCAGTGTCCCTTTTTGGTCGTTTGCCTGTAAATTTAAACTATTATATTTATTTATGGTGAGCAGTGATAGAAGCGATCATTTTAACTCAAAAAATGGGCAAAAAAATTGGGCATGGGTATTGCACGATTTTTCAACCAATATGGCTGTTTCAATTTTTAGGCACTTTTTATTGCTTAGGGCATCTGTCACCTTCTGCAAAAAAAAATAATATATTAGATAAGTTGGTCTAGAAGTTAAATATAGTGGTTAAGATTGGTCCGTCTGAGAGTTAAACAAATTAAACAAATTAAACAAATACGATTGCGCTCAGTAGCACGTATGGTAGCACTTTGGGCTTCGTGTAAATAGAGGTATAGTGCTACTGATCTCGTATTAGTGGTGTGGTATATTAAATTAGGATTTAGAGATTGTATCTCGAGAATGAATTTAGCCGCGAAAATTTTCGGACTTATATGGGCTGAATGAAAGATTTAATGGGTTTGAGGGTTTGAGGGTTTGAGGGTTTGAGGGTTTGAGGGTTTGAGGGTTTGAGGGTGTACAAATAGACCGAAATACCTCCTCAAATAATTAGACTGGATCTAGAGTGATCCTAGGTTTCACAATATTAATTGGCCGAAACGGTCCACATAAGGTGAGTCGATCCACATATGGTGAGCCCGAAGCGGCCGTTACTTAGTGGTATTGGTGGTGGGGTGTAACACTCAAAATTGAATATGATTAAATGCCTAATCTCTTATGTTAAAGACCCAAGTAGTTTAATTCATTCATGTAGGAACGAACCACTTAAAAAACTTAATAAGTTAAAAGTTTTATATTTTTATATTTTTTAACCGGTTATTTGGCCGGATATAGCATACTTGCAGTAATTTGGCCTCTTTTAACTAGCGCTTGCTTGTTAAATGAATGATTAGTGGCCGTAGAGTCCTTATTAATGAGTACCTGTAAATTAGCTCGTTGCCAGTTGTCAGTAAAGCCCCAGTATATCCAGTCAGAACTGACTAAACCTATAAATTGCATATAAAGCATGGTCAAAACAGTAGTTATTTAATGGGTGGGATGGCGTGTACAAAATAGACCCAGATCAAAATATGCACAGTAAACGGTTTTTGTAACATTTCTCTGGAAATACGCAGAAAACTTAAAGTTGGTTAGTCCCTCTTCTAGGTGTATGCCACGAAATTGCAGATGGGGTCTATTTGTAGCCCCAATTCATTCCTTTATTAGATTAATAATTAGAAACGGTGTTATTTTGGGTTGAATGCACTAATTGGGGTAGTTAATTGATGGCAGCCAGGTGATTTAGCAGGTGTACGCAGTTGCACCATTGACTAATATTTACCCATTATACGCGTTATACACGTATCACACGCTATACAAATAATGCAAATTATACGCGCGTTATACACAATTTATACACGTATTACACACGTATTTACCCATTATACACGTTATTAAAGACAAGCTGTAGTCTACCATGGTGTTATTGCAACCATAACGACACCGTTGGTGTTTAAACCATGGTGGGAGCCCCAAACTTGCCCCTTAAGTTGGCGTTTAACCAGGGGAACTATGTGCGGGTTTCGTGGCAGGAAGTTCATTTGCAAGGACCCAACCTAGTTATATGGAGCCTATTGTCGTACGGCTGGGCTTTATTTTGTCGAAACTCGTTTTTGTCGAAACTCGTTTTTGTCGAAACTCGTTTTTGTCGAAACTCG